>WAAG01044229.1:447-19848 GCA_013390105.1 Tichodroma muraria
AAAAGCAAAGGGCTTTTATTTAATCACACTATTAATTTATTCTGTGCTAAATTTAAATACTGCTCAACTGGTGAGATAACCTCCACTCTTGGATACTCCATTTACAACCAAAGCCCTTAAAGGTAAGGGACACTTTGGGTGCTGAAAGGTTTCAATAGAATTACAGAAAATTTCTCATCAGGCCATACACTAAAAAATTAAGAACTCTGCCAAGAATAAGATGCATCTCACCTAATTTTAGCTGTCTGAATAAGAGACACATGATGGATGCAGATTTCTTCAGTTTCCTTGTAAGTCAGCAGAGAAATTTAGGAATCGTTAAGACAAATCATCCCTAAAGCTAGGCTGAACCCCTGCCTGGAGTGCCTCCTTCCTTTCAGCAGGAAGGGAGCTCATACAGACAGGAATTTTCNCTGGCTCCACACGGTGCAAATCCAAACTATGAGCCACTCCCAGAACCAAACACACTGTGAAGTTAGAGGCAAAGGCACTGTAAAAGGCAGGTTGTGAGCAACTGGGCAGAGAATATGCGTTTTAATTTTATTCAGGCTATTCCAACATCTTCTCCCCCTTCACACATGCACAATTACACATATTAACTCCTGGTTTTGTAATTCCAGTACACAAACCTGGTGACATAAGTGTAGCTTATTTGGATAAATTGCATTTAAACTACGGCAGTCCTTTCAACTTTGTTCAGTAAGTGAGCTCTTAAAACTTTTCTAGGATGGATAAATATTTTTATGTGATGAAATTAAGCCTGAAGATTCTTGGGTTTTTTAGTTGTCCTCCTGAACCTTTCAGGCTGAAAGGCACTGCAGAGCTTGAAAACAGCTTAAACAGGAAAAGTCACCAACCTAATGATATTATTCTTCATATTTATATGAATAAATAAGTACAAAATCCTGGGTGGGCCAATATCTAGGCAAATCAAAATAACAAACAGCAAATAAAATGTAAAGTTTCCATCATGTTCTGTGCCTTTTTCTGAAGAAATTGCTTCTTCTGAGGAAATATAATCTTAATTGTTTGCAAAGACAGAAATGTCTGTCTGGTGCCAAGTTGAGGCCTTTAGTATTAAAATAACTTTCCTGGCTGTCAACAGCTTTTCCTTTTTGTCCACTCTATTTTCAGCTATTACTGGGCATTTGGGAGGGCAAATAAAGCAGTTAAAGTGCTCCAGGGCCTCATGGCTGCACCTCCTAATCACCTCTGCAGCAGCTCCAGTGATACACCCCTCTGACACACTGCAATCAGCCACGATTGCAGCCATAAATCAGGGTAAACAGACCCCACCAGAACATGAGAGCTCCCTCCTGGCTGTCATAAACAACACTCTGACTTGTCCATACAGCTCATTCCACCACGCAGTACATATCCTTCATCCACACCAGCCACAGGAACTGAGGCAAGTAATTCAGTGTTGCTGGCAGGAAGAGACCACTCTGACTGGGAAAGGAAATTGTTAACCTTTCACAGGAGAGGAGCTGTGGATGGTGAAGGCTGAAATGCTGCCCAGGTGACATCCTTACATCCAGTCACCAGAGGCCTCAAGCTGTGAAATCCTGCTCACTTCACAGGTCTTGTAAAGCTCCCTTGCTATAAAATGCACAAGTGCAAGAAGTTCCTGCCAAGTCTTCCCATCATTAGCTCAGCCCCAAAGCTGCTCTCGTTATCTCTGACAACTCAAATGAACGTTCACATCATGAACAACTCCGAAGCTGAGCACACTGTTATGTTTTTCCAGTGAACACAAGAGTCAGATTCAAGCAATGTCTTCTTTTTTTCCTGAATTTCCTACCAAAATGCACTTTTAAAAGCCTAAATAACACCATGCAACATAAATGTGTCTGTCAAAACTATTTTTCAAATATAATTTGGTGTAATGAAAATAAGTCATGCTCTCACAACATAATCCCATTTACATTCAGGATTGGATAAAGCAAAAAAGTAAATCATAATCAGATTTTTTTTCTTTTATTCAGACTCTGGATTGGAAAATTAAAAATTGCTTTCTCTATTTTTAATTAATTGATGAATGAGAATGGCTCTTTGAACGATATAATGTAGATCCAGGGAAAAGTTAGCTCCTTAGGTGTGTCAGAGTTCACACTCAAAAGCAAAGGGCTTTTATTTAATCACACTATTAATTTATTCTGTGCTAAATTTAAATACTGCTCAACTGGTGAGATAACCTCCACTCTTGGATACTCCATTTACAACCAAAGCCCTTAAAGGTAAGGGACACTTTGGGTGCTGAAAGGTTTCAATAGAATTACAGAAAATTTCTCATCAGGCCATACACTAAAAAATTAAGAACTCTGCCAAGAATAANGATGTATTCTGCTTACAGGGAATGCTATCCATTTTGTGCAGGGAGTAAAGCAGAGGTAAAGAGGACAAAAATATTAACAAATCCCACATAATATATTCACATTGCCTAATTTGCCATCAGAATTGCATAAAGGTTGCAGATTTTTAAATTCAACTTGATTAACTAACTATGATTTTCAAAACCTTTCTGAACAAACAAACTGAAAATATTGTTATTTGAGCTGAGAAAGTACTCAAGGCGTATTACCCAAGTGGAAATGGAAAGAAAACACCTATGCAAACCCCCAAATGAAAGTGTGAATCAAAGGAACCTCTAAGATTGTTTCAGCTGAAGGAGAAGCAATATATTATTATCATCACTATTACCACTGCTAGTAGTATTATTACTGTTAGTACTATTATTACTATCATTTTGTTGACTTTGTGTACCTGGAAGCCCTGTGCATGGATCATGTTCCCTTGACTTTAGGAATGGAACAGGGATTGTGCAGGAGACAGCATGAAACTTTAAATTTTGATTTTTATGTCTTGAATTACAATATTAATGTAAAAAATAAGCAATTCTGTGATCATTCCTGCGACACCTGACCAGGACATTTCACCTGGCAGTGT
Source organism: Tichodroma muraria (assembly GCA_013390105.1). Taxonomy (NCBI): domain Eukaryota; kingdom Metazoa; phylum Chordata; class Aves; order Passeriformes; family Sittidae; genus Tichodroma; species Tichodroma muraria. The sequence continues at coordinate 3,394 of WAAG01044229.1, forward strand.
TTGTTCACTAACAGTGCAGTAAAAACTGTTCAATGAGATCTTCCCCCAAAGAGTTCAATGTGTCACACAGCATTTCTGTGCTGGAGTTACAGCAGAAATAGTCTGTTCTTTGGTTTTCCCACCACCAAGGAGGCACCATATTGTCAGTGGCACATGGAAAATGCGATGCCACATGTAACTTCCCAGTCCTCTCTACAAGTGAATGGGAAAGAACAGACCTGCCTAAATTAGCAAGGACAAAGATGCAGTTACCTCTTGCACCATGCCCAAGCACAGGGTGAAAGGGTAGGACTTTTCTGTCCTTAGCTGCTTTGATTTAAATGGTGGCTTTTTGTGTAGCAGGGCAGGTGTGGTTTCCCAACTGGCTCATAAACTGCTTAATCAGTAATGCCATAAACATGGCATTTAATAAGATGCTCTTTGATCTTAAGCCTCTTACTTCATTAGAGCTTCTAAAACAATATGGGGCAACTGAAACCCTTTAACATGATTGCATCTCCTGAAAGCCAGCAGACCCTAGTCCATATTAAAATTAAAGTAGTGAGCTGAAAGAGAAGCTCAGATTTGTAACAGCATACTTGGCTTGAAAAGTAATTTCTTATGCACTGCTCTGCTGATCAAATCAGCCGAATGTCTCACTACTTGAGAGTTATAACCCCCTTACAGGAAGCAGCCTGTTTTCCAGAATCAGAAAACACACCCAGGTCTTTCTGTTGCAGGGAGAAGACAGCAATACTTGGCACTGGACAATTTATACATCATCTAACTGTAACATGCAGCCAGATTCTCTTGTACAGGACAATTTTCCACAGTGCACCCAACACCTTAAAGCACGGCCAAAGGGTGATCCAACAGTCCTGTACTCATCCCGTGATCCCACAACATTTGTTTCAAGATCATTGTATGAAGACCTCACTAAAGGGGCCATGGCTGGTTGCCCTGAATATGGGCTGTATTTCTGCCTGGCTCCATTAAGGATCTGATACGAGCAGCATGGTAGAAGCTCTTGTCAGGTTGAGATTTTCCTGACTCTCCTGTCTTCAGGACAAAAAAACCACAAAAATCAGAAAAAGAGAGCAAAAAAATGTAAGTTTTAATGGCCAGAAAACACAGCAGCGAGCACATTTGGAAAGGCTTCTCAAAGCAGGTTTTGTCATTGACTTCTTATTTTCCCCAAAGCAGGTTTCTGAAAAAACTGTCTTGCTTTGTGTTCCCAAGGATCCCAAGATAACACTCACAGGGGGAACAGCTGGGCTACTTCTAATTGTGAAAGTTCTTGGTGAAACAACAACCTGGAGAGGAATGTGGAAAGTGGTTGAGAAAGGGATCAGCAAAGGCACTGGACATCACAGCCTCAAGTCTGGTATCTGGAACATATTGACTACAGTAGATTCCCAGCCACGAGCACTAATATCAAACAAAGCAGATTTTGCAGGAAATGCTCCTTCCTCTGGTCTTGCTGAAACTCCCAGGTGAATGATCGACCTTGTCGATGCATTGATGAAATATCACCAATAGCCACAACCAGGGAAGTTGTCGTCACCTGCTAGTTCACTGGCATCTCTGAAAAAGCAATCTGTACAGCCTGTGATAAAATAGGTCATACTGCTTTTACTGGAGGATGGTCAATGGCACTGAACTATACTGTACACCAGAGCAGTGTATGAATTCCCATGAAAAAAGTAACACCTGGGAGTCTTCCAGCAAATACATGAACTTGTCTAACATCTCTGCACTCTTGAAAGCTAAGTTTTCACAGATTTCCTGTGCCCACAAGGAAGAGCCTGTATGCTCTCAGTGTCCCTTTTAACTCCTTCAGTATGGTCTGCAAGGTTATTGCCACTGTAAGGAGCCCTAGGTTTTGTTACCTTAGTTCATTTCTGTGCTAACATATACTCTAAAAAATGAGGAAAAAACATCCTGTCATGCCATAAACCAAGGTTACATGGTATATTTAATGAGATAGGTCTAGCAATCAGTTATGTCAAGTCAGAGTGTAGATGAGATTGGGTTTTTTTTCCCTGTATTTAAACATTTGGCATCCTTGTCTTCCACAGTGCTCTATGCTGAAACCAGTGCATTTCTGGACAGCCAAGATGTGTCTCACTTCAGGGCTGGAGTAGAAGTGTCCAAGTCTCAAAGGAGAGACTGTTTACTTTATTCAGGATGTGTTGGTGGTGTTATAGTAGGCATTATCTGCCACACTATTTTTGCTGTTCCCAACATTTCTTCCTCCACAGGAAAAGAAACCCTGTCAAGAGCTGAGTGAGCACCAGATTTTAGGCATATTTTTAAGATCTCACTGAAGTGTCCATCTCAAAGGATCTTCAACCGCATCTATTCTAAGCCTACTTTCTTCCTGTTTGAAGCCATTTCCCCCTGTCTGATTGCCATATGCATTTTTAAAATGTCTCTCTCCAGCTTTCTTCTCGGCCCTCTTTAAGTACTAAAGGTTGCAAGAAGGTGTCCCTGGCCCCCTCCCTTCTCCTGGCTGAGCATCCCCAGGTCTCTCAGCTGGTGTTCCAGCCCTCTGAGCATCTTTGTGGCCTCCTCTGGACTTTCTCCAACAGTTCTACATCCTTCTTATGTTGGGTATCCCAGAGCTGGGTGCAGCACTCCAGATGGGGTCTCACGAGGACAGACTTGAGGAGCAGAATCCCCTCCCTCAACCTGCTGCCCACAGGGCTTTGGATGCAGCCCAGAACACAACTGGCTTTTTGGGCTGCAAGTGCTCATGGCCGAGACATGTTGAGCTTCCCATTGACCAGCACCCCCGAGTCCTTCTCCTCAAGGGCTGCAATCAATACATTCTCTGCCAGGATTTGGCCTTGAGATTGCTCTGATTCACATGTAGGATCTTGTAACTGGTCTTGCTGAACTTCATGAGGTTCAACCTCACCTCTCCAGCCTCGTCAGGTCCCTCTGGATGGCATCCCGTCCTTCCAGTGTGTCACTGCATTCACAGCTTAGTGAGCTTGGCAAACAAAATTGAGGGTGCCTCAATCCCACTGCCCATGTCACTAAAAAAACCTCAAACAGCATCAAATCCAATACCAAGCCCAAGGAACATCACTCACCACTGGTTCCCACTTAGACATTGAGCCACTGACCGCGAGAGTTTGAATGCCAACCCATCCAATTCCTTATACAAGTGGTCCATCTGTCCAATCCACGTCTCTCCAATTTAGAGAGAAGCATGTCATGTAGCACAGTGTCAAATGCATTGTACATGTTGCACAAGCACAGTGTCAAATGCATTGCAGAAGAGCAGGTGCATGAGTCTTGCAGCTCACACTGTTTAGACCTGTGCTATTGTAAATGTTTGTAAAAATTTTTTTCCAACTATCTCTGGCTGTGAGAAGAAATTATTTCCAAAGACTTATGAAGGATAAGAGTTCTGTCTTCTTGCCCTGTTTATTTCACTGCATTCTTACCTCTCCAGCAAAGTTGGAAAAAGGAGCAGCTTATTTTTACATGGGTGATTCATGCCACATTCAGCTCTCGCAGCAGTTTGATTCAACATCATCAGTCAGCAGTGGTTCCCTGACTTACCCCCAAAACATTAAGGTCTGCACCTCTGGAGGAACAAACCAGAGATTTATTGGCTGCCCACAAGCCCTGCATGAAGCACTGCAATGATGACTAAATGAGTTGAACAGGTCATTTAAAAAATTAGTTAGCTAAATTTTACAAGAGGCTTACAAGGAAATTTTGGAGCTATAAAACTTTTCAGACTCTATAAAGGGCCTCAAGAGTGCTTTAAAGAGGTTCTTGCTATTAACCTTTTTTCCCACTGATGTTCCAGCTGGGATTCAAGCAGCACTTCATGTTGACCCAACTTTCTTCTCACTGTATCCCCAGATTCCAGTAGGGAGAGCAGCTAAGAGCTTAAGCTAATGATGAGGTTTTGCTAAAGCAGATGGAACAGGTCTTATACCAGCATGAAAGAGGTATCTTCCAGCAAGACTAATACATTCTAGATCATACTCAATACAGCACATTTCAAAGTATCTCAATTTTATAAAATTTGTATATCAGATTTACCCCTGGTACATGATGCCACCACTCAGGCTGTTGGTTTACTGATCCTGGTTTGCTTACTCTCCATCACAGCACTGGAAGACACAATTTCTACATTTCCCTGGTCCCAGGAAAGGAATAAGCCACAAAAGTCCCATGCAGACCACAAAAAATAGTTTGATTTCAGTTTGAGCACCAATCCACATTTGGGATTATGAGGAGCAGAAACCTTACTTGAGGAATACAATGGAATTATTCTTCAAAAAGGAGCAATCCCCTAGAGGCAGTGAGGCAGGTGAGGAGGCAGCCACTGGACTGAAACATGGGGCCACTCTTTCAGAAACATCAGTCTAAAGTTTCAGCCAAAACAGAGGGGGAAAAATACAGGACTTGGTATCTTTACACAGAAAAGAAAGGATAATACTTCAAGGAAGATAAAACGAATATAATCCAGTAAGAAAATTATGCCAAAGATACAGGAGAGAATTAAAAAACAGAAGCAAGTAAGTGAATGCACAATTCTAGCCACCCCACCTTGTGTAAAGGCTGTTGTAATCTAACCCCCAGCCTGCTGTAAAAACAGGAAATAAATTCATGTATACAGCAGCTGCCTCTGAGGCAGCACCTTTCAACACCTGTTCCCATGCTAATAACACACACTTTATGTGATGCATTGTTCTGTTTATCTACATCTGTCCCCTGCTCCTCTCTTACCCTTTCGCCTCTTCAGTTTTCAAACAGTTGCAAATTGCAAATTGAACAATACTGAAAGCTGGTTTTGACTCTGAAATCTTTGCCTCATTACTGAAGGCTTTTCTTGTGTTGAAGTCATCTCCATTTTCTCGGTAATGGACACTCGGCTTGGTGCCATAGGCCCTCTTTCAGCTCCTTCCTGCTCCAGTGATTTACAAGATTAAGCAGAAGTTCATTACTCCTTTGATGTCCTTTGTGTGCCAGATAGGCTTATACCATCTGAATTTACCTGCCACTATTTGTATTAGGTTCTGGTTTTAATTAGTTTCTCTATTTTGAAGGCCTCTTTTGAGTTCCTCAAGTGTCAAGGTGCTCTGTGTTCCTCAAAAAGACCATAAAATGGCACATCTGGAAAGTCATCCCTTGGGATAGCAGTGGGGAAGGGAGGACCTCAGTACAAGCAAGTAGCATTACTAAGACCTGCTAGATTCACTTTGTAATGCTGTCTGGACTATAAGAAAACTTGAGCAATAAGCTTTTCATGACAATAAAAATATTCCCATTAATTTTAGGTGTGATGAACAAGGCCTAACATGAAAGCAGGCAGAGACTTCTTTTAGGAGACTGTCACAGTTGCTTATGCCAGGTGACCAGTACAGAACAGATAAGACCTACCAGCTCCCCAAAACCTGGCCACAGCAGTCATCAGAGAGAATTCTCATCAGACAGACTAACTCCAAGAACTGGTAGTATTTTGTTAAAATTCTGTAAATTCCTTCTTCCCCTCATGTGTCCACAATAACCAGAAAGTTTGCACTGATGAAAAATCCGTGGTTTCTGAAGGAAAATTAATTTAAAATATTTGGGCTGAAGAATATCTAAAATTATATAACAGTTAGACAACTTATTAGTGTTTTTATTGCCAAAGGATTGCTTCCTGGGCTATGAACAGTCAAAATTTAATTTATTTCCTTTTCATCAATCTCAAATGCACTGGAATAAGAAAATTACTGGGATTATTTAACTTCTAGGAGAAAGCAAATATTACTAGTCAAAGAATCATTTTCAAGTGCACGATTAACCCTTGTTAAACCTTCTTTGTGAATGCAGATGTCAGAATTTGTCGCCGCTGAGATTCAGACCAGAGAAAGGCTTTCACAGGGACTGCTCTGCTGTTATCAGCTTACTTCCAGCAGAAGCACATTTTAAAGTAAATTCAGCTTTCCTTCTCCATATTTCTTGACATTTTTGAGAAGCTCAGCCAGGCTACCTGCTCCAGCACAGACCTGATGTTGTCAGTTCATTCACTGTATCCATTGAGATCCACAGCCTTGTGTAACAGTTACGTCTCTGACCATATTAAGAAAAATGATTAATTTAAAACATGTTTTTTACTAATTCAAAGAACTCATCCCAGCTCTGTTGGTTGTGCATACTTTAGAGAATGCTCTAGTATTTCCAGGCTCTTTATCCCGATGCACACTTTGGTGACTCCCTACTCCCTGTTGGGGTGACTGTACATGTCCACTTGCCAATTCTTTAGTTTTCTTCAGAAGGGAAGTTCCTTGGCACACAAGCCCTAAAGAAGCCAAGGTCCCAGGACCCCAAGAAACCAGGTATGTTGGGTACCTGGTGGGTCTGGACACTGGACATGCACAGGTTAGAGCTAGCCCACAGGACTGCAGTGGCTGTGCTTAGAAGTCACAGATGATTTATAGGTAATTATTTGCCTGCTTGAACTGTTGAGGTTTTTTTTAGTTACTGGATATTAAATACCTTTGAACACAAGTGAACCATTTGTTAACCTTTGAAAAACTTCAAATACCTTTCAAATGCAGTGATATAGGCTATAGTGTTGAGATTAACTATTGCATGGTAGAATGGTAGATTCACAGAATTATTAAGGTTGAAAAGATCTCTAAGATTGAGTCCAACCATTAACCTAACACTGCCAGGTTCATCACCAAGCCATGTCCCCAAGTGCCACATCTACATGTCTTTAGAATCCTTCCAGGGATGGTGATTCCACCATTTCCCTGGTCAGCCTGTTCCAATGCTTGATCATTCTATCAGTGAAGATATTTTCCCTAATATCCGAACAAAACTTCCCATGGCACAACTTGAGGCCATTTCCTCTGGTCACTTGTTACCTGGTGTGAGAGACCGAGCCCCAGCTCACTACACCCTGCTCTCAGGGAGTTGTAGAGAACAATAAGGTCCCTCCTGGGTCTCCTTTTCTCTAGGCTAAACACCCCCAGTTCCCTCAGCTGCTCTTCATAAGGCTTTTACAGTCTCCTAAAAACGGGCCAACAGGACCTCGATAAGGTCACCTGCATTGCTGATCTCTCATCTACCAGCCCAAAGGACAAATCCACCTCACAGCACAAGTCCAGCCATTTTCTCCAGCTTGCAAGAGACTCACATAACTCCTGTGACTAGAGTTGCAGTCAGCTGCTCCTTTCCCTATTTGCTTCTCAGGTATTACAGCCACTATTGCCAGAGGTCTGTATGTCAGGAACTGTGTTTCAAACTCAGCTCAGACCAGTTGCACATTTTCTGGGTGACTACCTAGAGAAAATGTGGGGGGGAGAAGGTGATAAGAAGGCCTGAGCCCTATCCCATTAGCACTGCATAGTGATGGGTCACTGAAAAACACACGAGTAAAGTGACTGTGCCATGGCCCAGCAAAGCTCTATCCTTCTGCCCCATCTCTCACAAATGTCACAGCTGCTTCCAGTCCTGCCTGTGTGTGTGTAACCCTGAGGATGGAGAGGAGAGTGGTGGTGTCTGCATGAGCAGTCAGCTCCACCAGCACTGCCCATGGGCAGTGTCTGCTGGTGACCACTGTGTCTGTGCATCTACTGTCCCAAGGCAGTGATCCCTCTCAAATCTCTGCAGCTTTTTATGGACTATTCACTGGCCTCTTGGGGGCTTCCCAAGGAGACTGCCAAGTGCAAAGGGAGGGCGCAGTGCCTGTCACACAGGCACCACAAATACACTTTTTCCCCAGTAGGACATGGGTCAAATGCACTCATTCTGCAGGTCCAGCAGCCTGGACACTCCAATTTTCTCATACTACCATGTGCTTTAGTGGGTAAATATAAATAGCCCCAAGGATATTGTAATTAGCTACAGAGTCACTGGCATGTCTGGAATGTGAACCCTGTGCTGCAAACCACAGGAACTGGAGACACACTGACAGCTAAACACAGCCACTGCAGTCTGTAATTGTAGGAGACTAGTTTTACAACCAGTGCCTCCATCGTAAAATACCCGAACACCCTTTATAGAGTCACAGAAAAACACACAGGTCATAAATATTTTGGAATTTTGGTCATTTTCGCATGGAGGTTTTGGAGACAGGGAAGAGAAGTGGGGGCTGAGGTCAGTCTGTGGTACAACCCATGATGCAGTATCTGCTGCTGTTCACACACACAACCTGTGCAAACACTTAGGAGTTAAAGTCAGGGTTTTCATGTTCCTCCCTTGCCCCATTAACACCATTCAGTGTGGAATGCCTGATGTGATGTGCTGGTTGGAATTGTCCTTCCCCAGGGTTTATTTTTCTTAGCACCCTGTGGAAATCACTTCAGGCCTTTCTTTACTTCCATGGCACAGTCCCCTGAAAGTAGCAGCCATTATCTGTTGAGGAGTATTATCTCCTCTGATAACGTTCAGGACTAGAGCTCAGCTCATTCTTAATTCTAGGGATCATCCAGATTTCTGCATCCAAATCCCATGTCCAGCAGGTCTAGTCTAAAATACAAATAATTCAAATGTGAAGTCTTAAAACCTCAAGAAGTATAATTCATTTTAAATAACATTCATATGTACCTTTGATGCAATATTATGGCTCCTAAAAATACACAAAAGTCCCATCTGCAGGATGCAAAATATTGTCATTGTATCTTCCTGCTTGGTCATGACCCTTTCTTGAATGCTGATGGAATGACAATTCAGCATAGTAAGAGGTATTAAATACAATAAGAGGGGGAGGGGGTGTTATTGACTATTTTAGGGCAGATGAGTTAAACCCTCTTTTGTCTTTATTTCTCTTTAAGAATCCCATCCGAAATTTAGTACCCACAGGGATCCTCTAAGACTTTGTTTAAACCATTATTAAGTATTAGTTTAAAATATCAGACTTCCTGGAAGATAAAGCAATATTCTAAGCAGATTCCTTGCTTTCTTTCTAAATTCCCTGTTGATTTCTAATGCATTCAGCAATATATTCAGTGTTATATTCTGAATTCACGTTATGTGCTCTTAAGCAGATGCTGCTTCACTTCACTGGCAAAATTTTATCAGTAGCAGAGTAAAGCTCCCTATATATTCTTGCTCATGCAACCCTATTTCACTGTAGCAGCCCTCACTGAATGCTACAGCTGGAGATTTCTTATTTAAACGCTTTGAGACCAGAGGGTCACAGAGTACAAACCTCAGCTCTGAGAGGACTCAGGACTATCCATCACTGTTTCTTTGTCTCCATTAGTACCACTTCACCCCTTGTCCCAGTGCTTCATATCTCTGACAGCTTCAAGTCTTCTTCTGACGTCTCAAATGTATGTCTTAAGCAGCTGATAGTCATTTCCTATTGCTGCCTTTGTCCTTCAGCTTGAGTGGTTCCTCTATCTCTCTCCTGCTGTTCTCCTGATCTATTAACAGAGAGCAATATTATCTCCCCTTTCCACCTGCACACTGCCAGATTAACCAAACCCAAGATTTTAATTGCTCCTCTCTGGCTCCTGAACACATTATGAGTTCCTCAAGGCTGAATCAATCTTTCCTGAGCTAAGGAGGTCTGAGCAAACTTTTCTAGATGAGCAGTAGCCAAAAGCCCTGTCCAGCCTCAGGAATTCTTCCCTTCTCTACCTTGTCCAGTAATGACCTTTGCATTTTCCCCAGCTCTACAGAACTTTGAGTGTACAAACTCTACATGACTGAGACTGTACAGACTCTACATGACTGTGACTACAAACATCTGCTGACTAAGACCCCATCAGTTCCCACAGGAGAAGTTTATAGTTTATAGTCTGATATTGATCCATACCTACCAAGAGAGGCCTTTTAAACTGACTAAGTTAGCTGGAAAAAAATCCCTGGGATTTGGAGCCACTGATCCCAGTCCATAGAGTGGAAACTCACAGGGGTGATTAGACTGAAAACTAGACTCTGAGGGTCTTCATCACCACCTACACTCTAACTTATTACTCCTTTTCCTAGAAACTTCATGATTGTCTCCCTGCCAGGCAGTTTCTGTCTCACTCTACATTTATTAGTCTCTACCCTTTTTCACTTTTTCACTTTCAATGCAGTACTCAACAAAAGCAGATAGATTTACTTAGTCCTGTTTGTCTAAAGAAAAGAAATCATCTGTCTTTTAAAAGGAAAATACCTGTTTAGAGCATTGGCTCTCCTCCAGAACACAATGGGATTTTTTGATGCAGTTATTTGATTCTGCATGGAGTCACCCTCACTACCCTCACTCCTATTCTCAGCCTCTGACTTAACGAAATCCCATGAATCTTCCACCTCAGCCACATCACTGTTTCCCTTCATCTCACTGAGTTCCTCCTTTTAGCTCATTTTATGTTTCAGCTTCTATTTTTATTTCTGCTGATACCAAGTGACTCGATTCATCCACTTAAATGCAAACATAGAACTAAATGTAGCAGGTCATGATATAACTTGTATGCAGGTAGGGTAGACAAGAAAGAGCTAGAATTGGTGATGCTTTTTGTGAAACAATTGTCTGTGCCTTCTGCTGCTGAATTTCACCCAAGAAAAACATAAGAAAAAAAAATTTAAAATAAATCCTCAGAAATATTTTTGCCACTCTGATCCTCAGTTCTGAGGTCTTCTCCCTCCCTGAGAGAGGAAAAGGTGTTAGATCTAAGAAGATTTCAAATACCATTTTCCCTGTCCCCAAAATGAGATTTACTGCAACTTCTACTCCATAAGACTGCGCTTTGTGTCCATCTATAAAGAAGTTTGTGCAAGATATAGCTCTGAAATTCAGTGTTAGAAGGCTGTTGGGCAAGAATTAATTCCAGCTCCTAGTGGAGCACAAAGCACAGGTGCTAACTTAAAATCCTTGTGCTTATGAGGAGCTGGATGGCAGAGGAACAGACTGCCCCTCAGTGCTGTCACCCACAGACATTGCAGAGCTGAACCTCCTCACAAGTGTGAGGGAGCAGGACGCAGGCTGTGCCCCAAAGCTGAAGGGCAGCGCCCTTTGGGGTAGAACACAAAAGCCTTTCAGCACAACACATCCTTTTGGAATGGGAAGCACAGAACAGTGGGCCAACTGAAATTTTCCAGTTTAGCTGGAAGACGGTAATGTTCTTCTGTTGGAATCAGACCCAGGAGCCCAGAGTCTTCAAAAGATGCTATAGAGTAAGTAAGGAGCACATAAGGAGTGGATCAGCACTTTGGTCTTATATGAGCCATCTCCAACAGCACAACAATCCTTTGCAGACCAAACTATCTGTTCCATTTTTTACAGGAAAGAGGCACACATTTTCCTGATCACCAGTAACACGATGAGAAAAAATTTCCCTGCCATATTGGAGCAATCAGGAGCCTTCTACAATCCTCCATATTGTTGGTGAGGGACTGAAGTTTTCACTTTTAATTAAATGCTGTAATTAATCTATTATTAAGACACTGAATGCAATGGTAAACTTTTACAGTGCACAGATAACCCTTAGGTCAAATAAATGACAGCTCTGAATGATCAGCCTTACCTGATGTTGCAAAACATTAATTTCTGCTTACAGAATTCCCTAGCATAGTGGGGAAAAAAAACAAACAAAACACTGTGATACTGACCAAACTGGAACAGTTGCCCAGAGGATCTGTGAAGTATCCATCTTTGAAGAAACTGAAAACTCAATTATACAAGGTCCTGAGACATCTGATCTAACTTTAAAATGGGCTCAGTTTTGAAGGAGACCCTATTTTGAGTGGGAGATTGGACTAGGTGATTTCCATAGGACCCTTCCAACCTGAACAAACACACAGATTTAAGACAGCAAAGTCATCTTTTATGTTAACATGCTGAGTAATAACTTCTTTCCTAGGAAGGAAGTGGGACTTGAAGATAAAAGGAAAAAATACCTTGAAAATATTGCAGAAGAGCCTAAATGTCTTTATATATGTGTGTATACATATACACACCCATACACATATAAATATTACTGCATACAGGCATGTACACCTCACTCTACCCAAAACTTTTGTGCCAGATCTGAATTGGGATTCCTGTCCTGTACATTGCTCAACAAATATATATTTTATAAATCAAATAAAAGTATAGAGTCTATTAGTTAACACTTGAATCAAAATTCAGATAAACATGAACTGGAAATAAGAATCCACTTGTAGATCCATTCTTCTGTAAAGAATCACATAGAAGGTAATCATCTGAGAAGGGACACAATCCTCCTACTCAATTTGGGCAGCAGCTCCCACTGCAGATAGGTTCATTCAGAATCAGTAGGGCTGAGTTGCTCTAAAGACAGCCCAGGGACACAAGGACTTTCAGGACAGGTTAATGCAAGACCCAGCAACAGACAGCAGTTCAAAATAGCTGTTTGGGGATAATCTGCTTGGGTCTAATGATCACAAAAGGTGTGCAGTGCAAAAAGGTTTGTGCAGTGAAAATCCTCCAATGAAAAAATTCCAAGTGAGTAGCAAAGCTGTCAAACACTGAGAATCTCTACTCATAATCAAGCTGCAGAAGAACTTTCAGCCTCCCACAGCAGTGACTTATGTCCTTGGGTCAGTCACAATTATTTCCAATGCAACCTTGATGGGCATCTTTCCTCTGCCAACAGCTCAAGCAGTCTTGGGAGGCTAGAAAAGAGGTACAGTCCACACAAATATCTGACATTAAGTCCTTCAGCTGGCTGAAAAGATATATCAAACCTCACAAAAAAGCGGAGATACCACCAGACTTTATTTCCCCTTGATCTCTCACTAGGTGCTTCAGAAAATCTTTTATTTATATAAATGCACACATAAACCTTTCTCTAGTGGTAATTACCACTGTGCTTGGATTTCCACAAAAATCACAGATCAAATAAATGGATATTAAAACTCACTAAATGTACAGTGGTAAGAAAAAAGTGATCTCCAAGACTTATTGCACTCCTCTAGCTACTCCACTAAGCTGCACTGGTTTTTTAATTTGATGCTTTATCAAAAGAAAGTGTGTGATTAATTTGGTGTTGGCTGTCAACAGATAACTCATCTGGAGCCTCACAGTTTCTAATACACTTCTTCACCACTGAACATGTGATGGAATAAGAAAATTCCATCTAGGAAAGGTGCAATGAATCACAGCATCGCACAAGAAATGTGAAGTTATGCTATTTCAGCTCCCAGAGGGGCAGCAGAAAAGTGTGTCTGTTTACCTGGAATCTCGTCAGTGCCCCCATTGGTGTTCTTGAACCGGTCTCCTTCCACATGGACATTTGGACACAAGACATCTGAAAAGCAAAAGAACCAGTACAAAATTATCCCAAGCAAACACATCATTTTGGAAGCTGCAGAACTAACAAAGGCTGATCTTCTGGGTTTTGTTCAGAACTTGCACGTGGCACCTCAGCAAATATTCCATCCCAGCCTCTGCACATCCTAAATACCCTTCCTCCCCCCTAGCCTAACTTCAGATGGATAAGAGACCAAGTACACTGTGTCTGGTGAGCCACTTTTTTCTACCTGACTAGACAGGAATAGATGAACTGAGCCTTTCCATCAGCTGGGACAACACTCTGGGTTTGTGTCTTTCTCCTGTCAGTAAATCTGCATGAAAGTCACAAAAAATACAGAATGTGCTTCCACTCTCAGCTTGGCTGGAAAGGAAGTTCTGAAAGGTCAGCTGACACTGAGGTGCTGCCCAAACTTTTCAGAAAGAATAGCTCCTACTCTGGAAAACCTCCCTGAGTTTGTTCAAGCAGAAGTTGGAGTTAAATGACTAAAACATTGAAGAGAATTCACCCCTACACACAGGTTTTAAAAATATATGAAAATATCCAGCCTTTGTCACCCATTTCTCATGCTCCCAATTAGTGTCAACACAATTGCAGATAAATGCTTTTCCACAGAGAACTATGTATCCACCCCTTTCCTGCCAAACCTTTGAAATAACTTTTATTTATGCTTTCTTTTCCCAGATCAATAGGTTATTGCACACTTGTAAACAACAGGGACAGGCAGCTCAAGGTATCAGTTTAATGAGAAGAACTGGTAGAGATATCAGGTCTGTATATGTTCAATATTATATTTATAACAATAACAAAAACAGCAATAAACATAGTAACAACAATAACAAATATATATCATTATATGTATAAGATTTGACTTATTAGAGCAGGTCCAGAGGATGGCCATAAAGATAATCTGAGGCCTGGAGCACCTCTTCTATGAAAACAGGCTGAGAGAGGTGGGGCTTTTCAGCCTGGAGAAGAGAAAGTTCCAGGCAGACCTTTGGCACCTTCCATTCATTAAAAGGGGCTTTGAAAAAGTGTAGAAGGGACCTTTCCCACGGGGAGGTAGTGATAGGGACAATCTTTTTTTACCTCTTAAAGAACTGTAGCCTCACTTTTGCCTTTATTTTACAAACATAAAGCTCCTTTTGGCTCCTCCCCACCTGCCTGCATCTAAGGAATGAGCATAAATAGCTGACAAGGGAAAGAAGTTTATTGCAATGCTCACTTTCCAGTGACTTTCCAGCCACAAAATAATTCACAGAGGCCCAAACGAGGTTGGTACTTTCCCATCCCAGTTATTAGCACAGTTCTGTATGTCCAAAGGAGCAGAGTGCTGGACTGACAGCACGGCCACCAGTCCCAAGGAGCCACCAGGTCTCATTGCCACACCTAGGGCTGCATTGTTTGGAAGGCAAGACAAAATCTTCCCTCCTTCTGTTGGAGCCTTACTATGCAACCCCTGACAATGGTGAACATTTTAGTGTCAAAGAGCATTTATGCCCATTTTTTCTGCTACTGCCAGGAAAAACTGAGTAAACACTTGTAATGCTCAGAGGATTTGCAGCAATGAGCACCCACTGAAAATGGCAGAGACAGTGACAAAATCTGCACTGCAGCTAAGGCTCTGCTAATTTGTAAATCTTTACAGATTTGCAGAAGAGAAAGTACAGCTGACTGACCTGAGCTTTCAGCCTCTGCTCCTCGTTACATCCTCTGCTTGCAGTTGCCTTTAAATATGTATTGTTTAAAACGTCTTTCTTGTCTGCAACCTTATATAATATTCTGTCAGTCATTTGCTTTATCCAAAATTTTTATCAGCAAAGATTTTGTATTTATATCCATGGGGTTCATGGAAATTTTTAATAGTACCAGAAGTGCTAAATATCCCTTTACAGTTGCACCAGGAATAATGACTTTCCACTGACACCTGCAACATGAGATCAGTCAGCTTTTAATCTTTTGTAGAGTGCTACTTTTTAATGCAAATGAAATTCAATACATAGTAACAATGGCTAAGAAAAAATGTACTTTATTAAAGAACAAATGTACTTTATCAAGGTAGTTACCATATCAACCAAATGGTAACTCTGGAGAAGAAAATTAGTTTTGTTAGAGATGACCTCTTTCTCATAAAATTATAATTCTTGAATAGGGATACATAATAATTCCTATTCTGTAATACTTTATTCACTGGCTTCAACATCAAATATTACTTTTTGTGAGTGAGATCAGGGAAATTGCTCTGTAGCTATACATATGGACCATTTTTCAATTTCTAATAGCCTTGCATTATCATTATTTCAAAGGCCCATAATTATTGGGACTAGGAAGCTCTCTATGTATGTAAATCTATGTATACATATCTACATATGTGTATGTAGATATATATGTGTATATATATATATACATGTGCATATATGTACATGGATATATACATGTCTATGTGTGGATGTATCTATGTATGCAAATTTTCAGATGACACCAAGCTGAGTGATGCTGTTGACACACCTGAAGGATGGAGCCATCCAGAGGGACCTGGAAAGGCTCGAGAAGTGGCTCATGGAAATCTCATCAGGTTTGACAGGAGCAGGTGCTGGTGCTGCACTTGGGTTGGGGCAACCCCTGGTATCTGTCCAGGCTGGGGAAAGAAGGGACTGAGAGCAGCCCTGCCCAGAAAGACCTGGGGTGTAGGTGGGTGAGAGGCTGGACAGGAGCTGTCCATGTGCACTGGCAGCCCAGGAACCCCCGTGTCCTTGTTTGTACAAGCTCCTTGCTGAAGGAGGCATTTCTGAAAGTAATTTAACTGCAGATAGCCCCCTTTTCTGTAAGCAAATCACACTGAGATCTGCTTGATGAGGAGGGACTTAAACCTTGTTTTTAAACATCATTTTTTAGAACTTTCCCTATGAAAAAATCTCAAAGCTTTCAAATATTTTAAAAGCAAGAGACAATATGTCCTACAATGTTCTGCAAAGAGATATGTCAGAAGAATGTGTTGGCTCAGGAACATTCACTAGCACTAAAATAACATTAAATAACCTATTGTCATTAAAATGTAACAATAGGGCTGCAAGTTTGGAAAAGAAAGGTGATCAGGTTTTTCGAGTCTCTTTGCCTCCAAGCCATTTCAAAAGAAATTCAAGGAAATGGAATAGAAAACAAAGGGGAAAACAAAAGAGGATGAGAAAGGAGTGGAGAGAAAAGCAGGTGGATGGGGAAGTTCTAGGAAGGGAAGTTCAGGGAAGGG
>WAAG01044234.1:3346-16649 GCA_013390105.1 Tichodroma muraria
TGAAGAATTTCAGCCTATGGGAAGGACTCACATTGGAGGAATTCATGGAAGACTGTCGCCTGTGGGAGGGGCCCTACGCTGGAACAGAGGAAGAGTGTTAGTAGTCCTGCCCTTGAGGAAGAAGAAGCAGCAGAGGCAACATGTGGTGAACTGACCATAACCCCAGTCCTTATGCCCCTGCACTACCGGGGGAGGAGCTGGAGAACTGGGAATAGAGTTAAGGCTGGTAAGAAGGGAGGGGTGGTGGGAAGATGGTTTTAAGATTTAGTTTTATTTCTTATTATCCTACTCTTATTTGCTTGTAAAAAATACAGTTTATTTCCCTAAACTGAGTCTGTTCTGTCCATCGCAGTAACTGATGAGGGTTCTCTGCCAGCTTTCTTGCTCTTAGGGAATAGATCTCTAATGCAAAAGCAAATAAGAGGCTGATGTTAGAAAAACTCCTTAGTAATTTTACCTTCACAGTGTAAACATAACAGATATTTGACACTGTAGGAGTGCGTTTATGCGGACTCACATTTTTGTGATATTATTTTTATGTATTCACAATGTATTATTCTTTCAAGTGACCCAGGGTACTGCAGATGTTCTGAGATTGAACTTCCCGAGTGACACTGTCTACTCTAAAATGACTCCACCTTTCCTTTCTTACTACACTTTTACTCTTTTCTTACTACTTAGATGGGAATTATCTTTGGAACAGACAAATCAGCAAGAAATGCTTCTACTATAAAATACATACAGCTTGTATTCTTGTGAGAATTTGAGAGAAGGAATTTTGAATAAGTAAGAACTTGTAACATTTATATGAATGTGTGGATTTATTTTGAATGATACTCTCAAATCTTTAAATGTTTAAAGATTTCATGCTTCTTAGAATGTTATTTTAAAACAACTGATGTATAGATTATTAATATCACAAAAGCAATTTTCAGAGAAACACAAAAGAAAAATCTGAAGTTTTGCTGTTTCAAATAATAGTAATAGAACATAGTGTGAAATTTTGAAGTGAAAGTATGTAAATATTTCTTTTAAGTAGTATACTAGTTTTGGAGAATGGGAGTTCGGTTTTTATTTTCATTTATAATCCATTTAGTATTTTTTCTTTACAGTTTAAAGGACCATGAAGACAAAAATAGCAATTAATAGTACTGTCATATACTCTGCCTTCGTTACGCTCCTGTAATTGATGATAAAATTATGGGTCATCTAGAGTACAGAAAACCAAAGAAATATTATATTTTTGGAGAAGCTTCAAAAATACTAACTACTTTTTCAAATCTTATTAAATTCAGAACTTGTAAACACTCTTAGCATACAAATATTCAACAGGTTTTGAACCTCTTCTTTATTAAATCCTATTATGTTTTTCAAAAATAACCCCGTAGACTTACAACGTGAAAACATGCAGCAGTCTTCTGTCAGTATCTTCTTCTGTCTGTTGTTACAGGGAGATTTTAAATGGCATTGAGGTGAGTTACCTGAAAAATTCTGTTTATAAGGCCTTAATTCTGCATCTTCATGCATAGGTTTAAAAGGCTGTGCGGGTTCATAATTACACAGTACGTATTGTTTGAGTCCCTGAAAGCTTAATCTGTATCATAGAATCATACAATGGTTTGTGTTAGAAATGACTCTTAAAAGTCATCTACTGTCACCCCTGTGCAGGGTGTGGACATCTTCAAATTGATTATCTGAGAGAACATGGAAGTCTGTACCTGCATGTCTGCACTATGCTTACTTGAGTATTTTGCTTCACCTACTATCACAGCTTCCAGCACACTACATTGACAAATGTTCTAATCTGGTGTAGGCTAAATGCATGTGAAACAACTAAAATACACAAATTATCTTAGTTCTACAAACAGCCCTTGCTTGGAGGTACAGGCATGGCTAAAAAGATGTGCCTTTAGGCATACACATACATTCAAAGGTGACTGCTCTGTTTCAGAGCACTTGGACAAGAACAGACAATATGGCACAATAAGTGACAGTAAACCAGTCTTTATTTACTGTGCAGCCCTCTCTCAGCCGAGTATTATCTTGGCGTGCGGCAGGGAGTGCATGCACATTGAAAAATGTAAGAGACCTGTACTGGAGGGTTAAATGCTTTGTGCAGAAACAAGTACAAGAGACAGAAGAAAGGCAGAGGTGGGATAAAACTGCCAGGAGGGTAAGGTTCATAAGGCACAGGTTAGCCTTGTCATACTGACAGAGATATTAAGTGTCCCATACCCACATTTTTCAAAATCAAGCTTTTCGTTGTTGCTGCACAAAGCACAGCTTAAGCTCAGCCATGCATGGTGAGTATTGAGCAAAGCCACTAATTCTGCAGGCAGATTTCAGATCCAGGGGACAAAGCAAAGGAGGAACGTTTGGCAGCAAATGCCTCCCATTACCTGCAGTGCCACTAACATGTGCTGTGCTCTTTCTATGGCATGTGGGAATCCTGGAGATCTGTCTCTATCTCTAACTCCCTGCCCACCTGTGATGTATTGGGAGTCCCATTACTCACTCAGGGAGGATGGATGGGCATGATTTAGGAAGCTGAACAGCCTTCAGGAGCAATGCATTTCCCATTTACAGGAAAGTATTGTTTTGTAGCCTTACTAAACATACATCACTACACCACAGGGAGTAGTATGGCCTGAGGACTGAATCGAGGGACAAATTATCTTCACCTAAATTCAGGAGTTAGAAATTCATAACCAGTAAGGTGTCAATTCGTATAATACCTATAGGTAGTCACTGTACATGACATAGGAAACAGAAATATGTGTTTGACCAAAATGTCCTGGCCATAACATTGCCTTTCAAGGACAGTCTTAGATGTCTTAGTCTCTATGTGTGTCAGCCTGTCTCTGTAGCCAGCAGAGGCTAATCTCATCCGGTTAAACGTTTGAGCTGTGATTCTGTAGAGGGAATGGAAGCAGCTTCCAGTGCAGTCCATTATTGAACCTCCAATTACCCTAATCTCGTCATACTTTGTGGTTTCAAGGTTTGTGGATGTCTGTTACATTAATTTTCTCTTTCATGAAAGCGTGACTCACCTGTTACCCAGTGTGTTGTTTTTCATCCTTCCATCTCCCCTGCACACATCAGGCCTGCTTCATCTCTTGATCCTGCATATTTCTTATTCTGTTTTCCTACTGAACTGAATGGTTCCTGTACTTATATGTTGTTTATTTGTGTCCCGGGGTGACTTTATGATGCTGAATTGTATCCCAAATCGTCTGTTTAGCCCAGAAATAAGTTTTGCACCTTTAAAATTGGATCTGAGAGCAAAGAGGGGAGCAGGAGAAGCAGTGGAATGTCTGAGGCAGTTGTTTCCTAAACATGAAGAGCTTCAGCTTTTTCTCTCACAGCCTGTGTTGTCTGCAGCACGGACGGCGGGAGAGAGCTCTCCTCTGCTTTTAGTTAGTTTTTAGCTAGATGAGGCAGAGAAGCCGCGGACTGTGGCTTTTCTTTTTCTCGGAACTGATCGGCCTGCTCTGGACTGAGCTCCCGGAAGAGCCCGCCGGGCCCGGGACGCGGCATTTCCCAGCGCCGGAGGGGCTGATGGGAGACTGAGCGAGCCCAGCGACAGACCGCCACAGGGAATCGCTGGATTTGCCATCTCTTCAGAGCAGCGAGGGGGTTTACTGTTTAATAGTATTCATTTTTTATGCTTGCGAATACTTAGCTTGTTAAATAAACAAGTTTTTTCCACTTTTCTCCTAGGAAATCTTTTCCCAAACCAGTAGGGGGAGGGCCTTGAATCTGGTTTCTAGTGTGACTCCCTTTTGGAGTTCCCTCCCAAATCTGCCCTAATCCAGAACAGAGGACAATTTTCAAATTTTAAAAATATTTTCACTATTAAATTTGTCATACAGGAGTGAAAAAGATGAGATTGAGGGTAGGGGAGTGTCACAGAATAGGACTTCTCAACAAAAAGTGCAGATTTTAGCTCTTTGACTGCATCCAGTAGCTGACAAAAAGGGCATCTGAGAGCAGTTAAAAATCTCACCCTACCACAACTCTTACTCCATTCCAGCTTTCACAGGACTAAATCCTCTTCCGAATGTAAACACCTGAAGTCCCAGTTTTCGAGGATTAAGAAAGGTCAAATCTTTCTAACAAAAGGTGGAGAAAGAAAAAAATCCTTTCTACTCTATAGCTTCTTACTGACTAGATCAGGGATTATGGCAAATGGTGAGAAACCCTCACCATTTCCCTCACTCTGGGGAAACCCTCCCCTGGCACATGTGGGAGAGCCTAGCTTGAATAAGCAAAAGGAGGACCTACCTAGCATTACCTTGTGACATAATTCAGGTGACCCAGCACATTTCTTCTGGTACACTCAGACATCAAGTGCCAACAGCCTGAACAGCAGGTAAACTACAATTCATACTAACACTTTCTGTGCTCTTTGGTGTCCACTCTAGAGGAAACAGCTTAACAACATCAGGAAATTTCCTACTGATCACAGAACCAAACTGAGGCAATCATGTTATCTCACTGTTAGTATCCCCTCCATACATTAAATGCTTTAATAATTTGTCTTTTATGAATGGAAGAATGTGACCAATTCACTCTTGACCAGTTTCAGAAAATTCCCGTGGCTTAGCAACTAAGCCTCTTTTTAATTTTTTTTTCCTATTTCTTTTTGGTTTTTCTTTTTTACAGATCTTTCAGCTTTTCTTGTTTATTTATAAGCAGTGTAATTCTGGAGCTAGGGGAGGGATATGACCAAAAGATGTTCGGAGAGGACTCCAGTGAGTCATTCTAGTTTGTGAATCAAGGAATCATGGAATCATTAGGCTTGTAAAAGACCTCTAAGACCACCCAATATAACCAACAACCTAGCACCACCACCATGTTTACCACTAAACCAAGTCAAGTTTTCTCTAATGTCTAGGGATGGTGAGTGCACCACCCCTTTCAGCAGCGTGTTCCAGTGCTTGATAATCTTTTCTGTGACGTGTCCAGGAGAAAAAGTTGAAAAAATCCTCCATTTTATACCATGAGTTTCCCGCAGTATTACCTTTTCATTTACTATGCATAGTTAATAAAAACACTGCTTCAGGACCTGAAAGCAAATAGGGCTGTGTGCTGGTATCCCAAGCACACAGGTATCCCAGAGTCATTTTGCTATGAAAATAATGATGATGATTATAATTAATAATTATTCTGTTCCATTGGAGATTTCCACTAAGTGGTAATCTCCTGTTTTGAAAGTCCTAATATTTTGTTTCTGTGCGCTGCTAACTACCAAGTAGGATACTAATGGAAAGGTGGATGACCGATACTTTAATAATCATAATTGTAATGACATAAACTCTTATAACGCTAACCGTTAATTACATTAGTTGATGCAGAAAACTGCTTGCAGTCAAAAATATAAGTTAAGTGCAAATTAATTTTCAGTCTAAAACCTGAGCTTCCAGCATTTTGAAAGGGATAGGTATAGGTATAAGAGGTTTTATCTTGAAGAAGTATTAAAATCCTTGGGATTTTGAGAAGGATGGTGTTGTATTAATGTAAGATGTAGGGCTAATAGTGGCTAAGTAACAGAGAGAGGAAGTAAATTCTTATGTTTAGAGAAGTAAAGAATTCAGTAATCAAGTAAACAGCTTGTCTTACAGATTAATTTAAATAACAATAGTTAAATCAAAGAGGTACTTCCAAAAATCTTACTGAAGTAATTTAATAAATCAAGAATTAGATTATTAAAAAGCAAAAGTACCAGTGATGTCACAATGGAAATTTGGGAGATAAGGTAAAAGTGACTGGATAGATAGATGAAAATATTGCGAAGAGTGGCACCTCCACAAAGGAGCAATTTGTCTAAGTCATTAAAAGACATGTGTGAGGTTTTAATGTTCCTCACTCATAGTGTCACATTTTAAGGCAGCTCTTTACTTTTACTCTCAAGATCATGCTGGAATAAACTGCCAAACATCTCTTACACCTCCATGCCATCTAATTATAGCCTGTAACACTCGAGAATGCTGACAGTGCTGAGCTATTGACTCTTGACACTCTCTAAAGCACTTAATTATCTTTTCACACAAGCCCCTTTGAGACCTGTCAACTTCTTTGTATTGTTTATAAAAAAGTTGCATATTAAGATTTCAAGATTGCGCACCTGGAGTCAAACTTGCACATACACATGGGCTATTAAAAGGAGAACTTAATAAATGACAGGAGCAGAAATGAAAGAATTTGACTTGGTAAGACTTACTCAATTAAGTAAAAAAAGAAAAAAATGGGCCCTTTATAAATATTCTTGGAAAAAAATGGAAAGAATTTGAGGCTTTGGATTAATTTTACCAAAATTAATTTAGAATTAATAAAAAAAATTAAATTAAAATTTTAAAATTAATTANAATGAAAAATACATTGGTACTAAAGAAAATAGTTAAGGTACAAAAGAAAAAAAAGAAACTATATTTTTCAAGATCTCCCATGTTCCCTAGAACCCTATGAAATACTACTAAAATATAAAGAAAATTTTCTTACTTGAATGAAATATTGTAGTCAACATAATCTGAATTATGAAACATACATAAGTGATTTTTAAGTATTTTGGAAGTTTTTCAATGTAAACCTGTGGAGGTTATCCCTTAAGTGTCATTGAAGAATAAGATGTCATTCATGATGTTTAAACTCATGTGAAACACTAATTCTCCCCGTAAATTTTGTTTACATAGTATTACACCCTTCAAGTACAGCGGCTTGATTACTGGATGCATGGAACACAGATTTTGCCACACTTAGGATTTCCTATCAAATTTGAAGGGTTTAACTCATGTAATTTGGAACAATTCTTTCTACCTAACATAAAGAGCGTATTGCCTTTGTATAATATGTTATCTTGAAAGTAGTTATAAACATTGGCACATATACTCACCAAGATAGTGAGTATAACGCAAGATAGTGAATTAATTAATCTTATAGTGACAGAGTTCTGAGTCTGAACATGAAATATGTCTAACACAAGTCTAAACTATCACTTTTTGCCTTATAGCAAGGTAATTTTAAATCGTCAGCATATTTGTAAAAAAGTAACTAGTTACCAAGCATTTTCCAAATGACAAAATCAACAACTTTTCTAAACAATCCTGTTTTTAAACACATTGAGCTCTTTTGGAAGACCAGCATTAATAATGAATAAAAACCCTATACTTTTAAGTTTAAAAATAAAAATCCTTCTTTTCAACAGTTTTTGTAAGACATATTAGTATTTCCTTTCTATAAACATAGAATCAACCTACTGGGAATAGAACAAATTTGAGACACTGCAGCATATTATGCCATGCACATATCAGCTTCCTTTCTTTATCACAAGACTTACCAATCATACCAATTATGTATGTGTGAAATATTGTCTCATGCCTGAATTTGGAGCACTTAAAAGTTGGCATTTTGATGATTAACAGAAATGGCAGCTGCATGCATTACATTTAGGAGATGTCAGGGCAGCTAGGTTATCCTGTGGCAGCAAAGTGACTAAATGTCTGTGCAGACAACCAAGGGATCAAGCTCATTAAGATTTTTGCTACATTGCACAAAATAGTGCATTCTAAAGAAGAAGAGGTGGAGGACATCAGATAAAAAGATTTTTTTGGGTTTTTTACACCAGCTTAAATTCTGTATGTGTCAAACAATCCCTTCTACTAGGTAGATTTGGAAACCAAGCTACATGAAAACAAATTAAGTTCTTTACTTCAAATAACGATTTCCAGGATGAGGGAAACTGATCCACTTGAAATCTCAGTGCAGTTATTTCTAAGCCAAATTCTTTTCCATGTGTTTCATACTCCTTAATTTATTTGCACCAAACCAGTGTCAAAAAGACAGATAAAGATATAAGAAGCAGTTTTATTAGTACATTCTAATTATAAAACAAAACAGAATATGGCACCAATAGCACAATCAGTATAGTTTCTCCTTTTAAATTATTGCAGTTGTGGTTTGATGTCATGATAATAATGGAATCACGTCCTCCATAAAATTTGGTCCATTTCTACATCTCAGATGCTTAGTTCTCGATTATGAGCTGTCACAGAAGCTTTAATCTTTACAATCTACTTTACCCTTGCATTTTCTGCCATCACTCTTAAACTGCTTTGGTGACTCAGAGGGCTGATCTTCTTACTGCTCTAATGATTGCTCTTTTGCACTTTTTAAGAAATTTACTTTACTGCTCCAGTGGCTTTTTTTCTCCTTTAGCATCACTACTGTGACTTTACTTTTAGCTTTAGCAGCAGCAGCAAATGCATGAAACATGAAATAGAACACCTCTGAACTATGAGTTTTGCTTTATGTGTCTTGTCACACAGTGAGTGATATATCATCAGAGGACCTCAATTTCTGGATATTCCATGTCATAGCAAGCAGCAGCCTATAAACACCAAGGATGTGTGTATTACATGGAATGGACATGCTAATTGCTTCCTTCAGACCTTTATCTCACCCACCTCAACCTTTTTTCCTGCCAAAGTAAACATAGAATTAAGAGGAGCAGAAAGGTTTGGGTAGGTCTAGACAGCATACCAGGAGAGGTTTTTCTTTGCAAAAATTTCACTGTAGTACAATTATACCGTTCCTAGAGTTCCTTATAATTAAATTATGTCTTCTACTTTTAGTCGAGCTAGGGGTGAAAAAAAAGAAAAAGCTTTATGGTTCTCCAACCATTCACTAGTCTTTATTTCATAATTCAGTTATAAGCAAGAACCACAGAACTGCATATCATAGATACTTATTTTAGAAGCTTATATATTCTCCATAAATATTTGCTGTGGGTCAGACTTCAAACAGTAATTCATCCTGAATGTAAGCATTAGAGGAAAAAAAAGAAGATGGTTACCTCTCTTCCTGTATTTTGTAAAGATATTTAAGATATCATCATTCCATAATTAAATTATCCCTGTCCTACTTTTCCATACTCTGTAAGTCCTAATCCTATTCATGGAGCAAGCTGAAAGAACAGTTAGTGACAACATTCTTCCTCCTTGAGAGAGAAGCAGATCACACTTGAATTTATTCTGTTTTTCAATGGTCCAAATTGGACTTCTCAATTTTTTGTAAAAGTGCAAAAATCTCCTTCCAACAGAATTTCACGTAAAATTTAGTTAGTTAGTTCTTGTGGTCACTTGAAAACAAAAACTAAGAATGCATGTTAAGTATGTGTTACCCAAACCTGAAAGACTTGCAATTGTATTACAGCTATCTCAGTAAGATACTATGCATTTAGTTAAATGAATACAGAAGACATAAATTCTAATCAGTATTTCTAATGTTAATTCATAAAGAGAAATGCATCCCCAGGGACATAAATCCTATCCTGTGTTGAATATTAGAAATGAGGCAGAAGAGAAAGAATAAGGAATGAAAATTGTGTATACTGTGTGTAACATAAATGTAAAGGCATAAATATATTAGAACAGAAACAACAAATCAGATTTACACAGTTTTTCTCAAACTTGAAACACTACCTCATGTTCCTTTCTGGAAGTAGATAGTCTCAACTTTATAGTCCAAATAAATAGAAAGAAAGAGGACATCCTCCCCTTATATTCAACTGAGATTTAGCCAACATCATCACAAGGAAACATCTGTCTTTCCTGCCATGGTCTGCCTACAACAGTCACTCTATCCTACACCATGCTTATTTTTCTGCTTTCTCAGCTTTCACAACTGCAACCTGTCTAGTGTAGAACAAGAAACATTACTTTCATGTCAATCTTAACGCCTCAATTTTATCTGTATGTCAGGAGATGTTTAGCTTCATTGTATATTTGCAGACTGTCCTGTTTTATTATCTGCCATCTTCTAGTAACCTATTGAGTAGTTCATGCTAAAAAAAAAACCAAAATACCTCTCCCCCAAAAAAAACAAAAACAAAACCCCACCAAAACCCACCAGAATTATTTCTTGGCAAGCTGGAAACAATTAAAAGAAATACCAGAAAGAGGTGAACTCACAGTATCTGTCTAACAGCAAAAGACAAGAAAAGCTCAATCAACTTCAGTTCAATACAAGCAGAAGTTGTAATTCAACTCTAACTAACAAGATAAAGAAAAGAAACATAAATGTCGAAGGAATAGTAGGAAATGGTAACTGAGAGCTGAAACTACTAGAGAGATATAATTTCTGAAGTGGAGACAAACAGCAGAACATTTTACGATATTTGTCAGCTGATATCTTTATGTTAAGTCTTGATGCCTCTTCTAAAAGCCATGCTCTCATCCAACAGGAAACTACAAATTTGAAACAGAAACCAATTGAGAAAATTTTGTATTTTATCACTGTAGCACTGGCCCTGAAATCTATTACTTGCCATCTATTTCCCTTATCTATATTTTGTTTTATTCTTGGGTTGGCTGAAAAGCACATGTTAGGAAAACACAGTATTAGCATTGTAACACGTGCATTGCACATGGTTTCATATACCCACAGGGAAAATGGCTTTCCACACGGACTTGTGAAAATCTTGAACATATACGTCGTAGAGCATAAACAGGGTGCTCTCAGGCACATAGTGGTGTGTGTGCAGTCTGGCTGCACAGTGAGATTTAGAAGTAATGACAGAAGACATATCTAGAGATGCTCAAGATCTGTATTTAGACCACCCAGTACTCTGCACAGTTAACACACATGACCTTCTGCAGTACCTCTGTCCCACAAATAAAAAGCAAATGTCATGAGAAACTTTAGGTTTCCTAAACAAGTCTTCCTTTGACCACTGACAATGAGGACCTATTTTCACAGAAATTATAAAAAAAAGGTAAATACAAATCCCTTAATATCCCTGCATGAAAAGTAACTCAATATGTCTCTTTAACACATTTGTAGCATTTCTTTTTCTTGTACATTTTTTCTTTGATTGTCGTGGTTTCGGTGTGAACCAGACAGAAAACTATTAATTTGGGTTGCCAAAAGAAAAGAAATTTTGTAATCAAGAGCAAAGCAGGTTTAAACTTGAAAAGGACAGACTTTTATTAACTAATACAAAAAGGAAAGAAGGAGAAGGAAAAAAACAACAAACTCTTAGAATTAGAATGAAACCTTTCAAACATTCTTCCTCTATTACCAAAATTTCTCTCATTCTCATTAACAACATACAGAAATTACATTTAGAAACTTTCAGTCAGTTTTTCAATTCTAGAATAGTCTTTCTTCAATTCTTCTAGAGATTGGAGCATCTTTTACTCACTATGGAACTAAAAACTGAAACAAAACAAGACAAAATAAACTTTCCATGATAACAGCCGCCCGGAAAACATTTATATCATGAAAATTCCTCCCATATTTACAGCTCTTTAATAGCTGTACTTCTGGGCCATAATCGATCCATGGGGTTTATTTTTTTAAAGACAAAACTGTTCAACAGCAAAAGTTCTCTTCTTCATCTTCTTCTCTAGGACAAAATTTCATTGCTCTGTCTAAATTTCCCAACAGTCACAATCATCTCAATACTGGCCCCGTCAATATAGTGTTCTTTTGCTCAGATTTACAATTTGAACCGTTCATCTCCCCATATTCTTTTATGGTTTAAAGGAAAATTGTCTCATTATATTACAGTCCATCACCATAGCTTATAAAAGATTTTAATGTAAAAATAAAACAACTCCTTATCTCTCCTCCACTTAAAATATCACCTTCAATTTCTGACTGCAGAATATCCTTACGTAGTTTCTCTATGTGTCTTCATTCTGTCCTTTCTTTCACTCCGGAGAAGATAGAAGCTTTCGGGTTTCATCTGAATACTTAAGGAGTTCACAAAAGGCAGCAGCCATGCCAAAGCAGTCAGATTTACAAAAACAGGCCATGCTAGGGCTGCCGAGTTACTCTTGGCCTCAGCCCTGGCTGGATTCTTATAGTTAGAGAGAAAGAAAGTTAGTAGATTCTTCTTTCCACCCCTCGGTCTCATTAGGGTTAAATTAGTCCAGAGTGAACTCCACTCAGGAAAGCCATCCCCGCCCGATCTGTGTGATCTTTCGTGGCTCCGAGACGGCCCTGAGGAAATTCTTTCACCGACCATGCTGCAGGAGAAGAAAACTCGAATTCCATCAGCCAGATATCAGCAGCGTAGCTCACAGCTTGGCTCTGCGGTCCTTTTTCCTTTTTTCCCGGTCAGCCTGACCTGCTTCCCCCTCCCCCCCAGGCCCCGACGGCCACGTGGGGAGAGGGGGAGCAGAGGACGATCGGCAGGAGCTGTTACCTGTGTCTCCACCGGAAAACCAAGAGAGCATTGATTCCCGCGTTTGCATTTAAAAAGTGTATCGTAAAAGGCGTACCCACGCTTTCATTGGTTTTATCAAATGTCAGTAATACACATTGGCCAATCACAGCCAAACTACTACATTGATTCACTGAAGCTCTCAAAACAGCCCAAGAAAAGCAAATGAAAATAAATAAATGAAAGAAGATGAAGAGCAGCCTTTAAACATAGCCTTGGTTTACAGTTTAATGACCTTAGGAAGGGAATAATTGTCTATTTCATCTGGGGCCTGCTGCTTTTAGGTTGTATTAAATTAATTAAATATGGAAATATTGCTACTCCAAGACACAACTGTGACTCTCCTAAAACAAAGGTTAATAGAAACTTAAGTTTTATTAGTAAAGATATGTGGACAATTATTTTTTCAGTTTTTGATTATTTTTACTCCAAATATTTGCACAGAAAAGAAACATAACTCAGTTTTAACTGGAGAAAGATTCTGCAGGCAAATTATTTTAATTCCAAATTTAAAAAAATGCACTTCACTCATTCATATACTATATCAAAACATGGAGAAGAGGTACAAAGTTTGCTTAAACTTTGCTTGAAATTTTTGTTTGCTTAAACAAATGAATGTTGACATTATTTTGTACTTTACAGTGCAGGGTGTTTTTGCTTATTATTCCTAAAAAATGTATTTTGTCTAAACCTTTAATAATTACCAGTCACATTTGTTGGTACAGTTACACCAGTACAGAAAAAATTATGATATTATGATGACATAATAAAAACATCATTATAATAAAAACAATTAAACACATCATGGAAAATGAAAACTAGAATTTGTGAGGGAGATTGCTATCCCATTTATAACAAGAAAAGTTTGCATACACTCAATTTCCTCTCTCTGAACTTGATTTTTCTTTAATAAAAGTGCCTATAAAATACTTAACATTTTACCTATTCTTACCCCTCAATTGAATTACAGCTTTACAAGGTATAGAATTAGATTTAAAAATATAAAAAAGCAGGATAATTTTTCCAGTAAAAACAAAATGCAGGTTTCTACATGCATTGTGTTGTCTATTTAATATA
>WAAG01044235.1:0-20130 GCA_013390105.1 Tichodroma muraria
TTAGGTAACACCACATGGGATTTCCTTCCAGTTTCCTTTTGAAGAACATCACTTCTGTATTGGAAGCTTTACTTGTATTAGCTGTGCTGAGGGGATAAATCACTGAAGTAACTTTTATCCTTGGCTGTTTGGCATCATGAATCTTTGTCCCCATGCTTATTTGGTTACAGATGTTGGCTACACACCAAAAATGGGATTCTTTTACTTATAAGTTTCCTGACTATGAATAATCAGTGTTGCTATAGAAAAAGCGTCCATCATAGAGGCCTCATTTCACAGTAGTCTTGCAACAGAAATTGCCCTTCAGTTAAAACATGTAAAACTGCCATTGTCTTGTTAGAAGAAGCATTTTAATATAGAAGATCAGAGTGAGTTCTTCTGTAAGATACTATCTGCAGGTTTTCTTCCTGTCCTAATGGAGGGGAAAAAAAACCAGAGAAAAGCCAAGTCAAAAATTCAGGTTGCTGCAGTTTGAAGTATGTTAAATTGGTGACTGATTCTTAATGTAAAATCATTAGCAGAGCTATTAGAAAATCAGTAACATGAGGGCTATTAGAAGCTTCACTGTGTAGTTTGGATCAAATGGCTCTAATAATTCAAGGCAAAAACTAAGACTTTTTTTGTCTCTTTAAATCTCAGGCAAGCACCTAAGGAAGCCAGTAAAGGGAATTTCAGAGTTTTGCTCACTAACATGTACTTAAATCATTTTATGTGATCTGAACATATAAGTAAGTATTGCATGGAGCTGTGGAAGCAGTTCCTCATCTTGATTTTGCATTACCTGAAGGGAATTGTTAAGAGTTTAATCTGGATTTGGCAACAATTCCTGTAAAAAGGTGATGGTTATCAATGTATTTGAAACAAAACATTCCATATTCAAGTATAGAAAGTTTACTTAGCTGTATATACTGTGTATTAGAGAGGATTGTCTTATTTTGAATTTGCTTTGCAGTTGTATGGAATAAAAATATGTCCTTCCAGTACCCAAATATTATGTGACTTGTGAGCATATTATGCTATTTCTATTTTTCTGACACAAGAGAGCCCTTACAGTGATAACTCCTCCAGGATTTATTGTCCCTAACGAGGTCTCTCAAACCTGCTGGGCTGCAGATTCTAACTCAGATGCTGCCGCTTCACTCCTACTTACGGATGGGACAGATGCACTTAATGCTATAAATATTTTAATGGCTATTATTTAGTACCAAGTTATCTTAGCATTTTAAGTGTTCTTGTGAATGTGAAAAAGCATAATGCATCAGGGCTTGGATGAGTTTTAGTGTAAGGAATTGGGTTTTTGCATAATACCTAACTTTTTTTAATACTTCTTTTGCCTTTCAGTTTTCAGGAGAGGTTAGCACATAATTAGCGCAACATTTGTAATTCTGCAAGTTCCTCTAAATTTGTGTGGAGAAATTGCTTGATTTAAACATTACTTATAAGTGGTTGTAAATTTCAGACCAATTGATTTAAATGTTACTTTAAAACAAATCCACAGATGAGATTACAAATCTTAGTGTGCTCTTGAGAAAAGTTGCAGCTATGGCTTGCCTTCTTACAAGTGCAGCTCATTATTTTGTCCTCTAAGTTGCATAGTAACTTCCTTTTTGGGTATAAGGGAGCTTTTTTGTTTGAAGCTGATAGCATAAAAGGATTTGCACTGAGGTTCAAGGTGATTTATTAACTTACAGGTGAAGCCTGAAATACCTCTTAATTTTATTA
The DNA here is from genome assembly GCA_013390105.1 of Tichodroma muraria. Classification (NCBI taxonomy): domain Eukaryota; kingdom Metazoa; phylum Chordata; class Aves; order Passeriformes; family Sittidae; genus Tichodroma; species Tichodroma muraria. Next base: position 1,723 of record WAAG01044235.1, read on the forward strand.
GTTATCTTAAAGGACACAAAACAAGAATTCAGTGAATAACAAAATTACATAAAACCTCTTTCATTTGACAGAGAAAGTAATTGACCCCAAAGCAAGAGTATACTAAAATACTTGTAGTTTTCAGTAGTAGTAATAGCCTCACCTAAAGCTGAGGCAGTGCAGGAAAATAGTGAAAGAAAGATCATTGAGGCAGTGTACTAGTAAGGTATAACTTGGACTGAAATGGCAGGGCAGGAGTGGTAACTGTCTATTAAAGAAACCAGATAAAGTAGCTGTTGATGATAATACTGGATGTCATTTGGCCTTAATGGTTTTGTCTGCATCGGAAAAGTCATGATGGTGTGTACAGTTTTTGCTTCAACCATGCTTAAAACTTCCCTTAATAACAGAACTTGGGGAAGGAAAGAAACAAAAACCAACCTTTCCAGCATTATTCTGAAGATCTACACTTCTCTGTAGATCTTGAACTTTAACATAGTTTGCAGTGACAAGTGTCTGCTGGCTCACTCAAACAACTGTGGTTAGACACCTTAATCAGATTACAAATTTGAAATTTCCACGCAGTGAAATGTGTCTGGAGTCCTGTTTCTCATGGGGGGAGCAGGAAGGGATAGTAATCCAAATTTCTCCTTAGTCTCCCATTTAGGGCTTAGTTCTAATTAATGGTAGGAATGATTCTGTATGCTCTCTTTCCTTTAGTAGGGTTGGGTCCCTGTTAGTAGTTAGGTTCACATTTGGTAGTGGAATTAATAAAAGTCTATCAAGGATCCTCTTTGATAAAACTTTTAGTTCTCAGAGATCTTCCATTTATTGCTGGAGTTTGGGAGGATGTGTAGAAGACGCCTTTCTTCTGAACACAGCTGGCTGATGGGACAAGAGAGAAGATCCCTGTACTGCTAACCAGGTCATGGATTATCACCAATCACACACAAAAGCTCTCATTTGAGGTGTTCTTCAGGAAAGTGCAGCCTAGAAGGGCCGAGAAAGAGCACACAGGTCAGTGCCTATGTAACAGCTTACTGACTTGACCATTTGATCTTTTTGAAATAATGTGCACGGTCTCTAGTTAAAAGTATTATGTATGATGATTGATCTGGATGCTCCTAATGGCTTGACAAATACCTTGAAAATTAAATCTGTCACCTGTGTTTTAGTGGATCCATCTGTTTGTCTAAAGACTTGTGCTGCCTGCTGCAGTATCACACTGTCAAGTAGAAAGCTGCTGCAGTGGATCTCGTTTCCAAATGCCCCAATGTGTTAAAGTAGGTCAGAAATTGCATAAGATGCCATTACTGGAAACTGCTGTAGGCTGACTTGCATATGAAAACTCAGCAGTGCAACTGGCAAATGCACTCTGACAAAGAGAAATGCAGCCATGGCTTAAAACATGACAAGAGAGCTCTCTGAAATCTCCCTAGGATACGAATGGCTGTTGGAATTGTGAGATGCCTGCCCCTTCAGTTCATGTTCCTGCTATTTGCTGAGCCAGAACTGCCTGCCTGGCTTGTCAGGGGGCTCACGTTGCTCTTATCTGCAGGGAACTCAGGCACATGGCTCCGTAACTCCTTCTGCACAGCAAAAAACACATTTTGTGTTACCCTGCTTGCCAAGCTCCGTGAGAACAAACACAGTACATGGTGCATTGCCAGTCATGTAAAGGCAAGAATCTGTAGTAGCTCTTTCACTGACTGAGTGGTTGCTGGTGATCAGTAAGGGCCAGTGGGAGTGTGGGGGTAAGTGCACAAGTCTCTGCATTTTCTCCTGTTCAGTTTAACACCACCAACCCAGGGAGCACTGAGCAGGGTATGGCATGTGCATTTTCTCTCTTCCACAGCACTGTTTCAGAGCTTTAGCACATTCCTGGGTATCCAATTCATGCAGTATTTTGCCCTCTATATAGAGTTACAAAAGTATGCCAGTGGAGGAGGAAAAAATAATTCTGGAAGTACCTTCATCACTCCTCAAGGTGCCTGCTTTTTCTGCTGTATGTGCATCCTGTGCCCATGAAACCAGACCCACTTGGTTAGGAATGTCTGTTGGCCCACTCTCTTCCATGCCCTTGTACTTCACTACATTTTACTTTCAGTTTTTATCTTTTGAGAATTTGAACACTGCAAAGGACAATCTCCTGTTTTATTGTGGGTTTTTTTTTGCTACCAATACTTTAATATAATCTTTTCTAACACAAGTTTAACCAGTTGAACAGAAACAAGAGAACTTGCAGTTGGGGGGGATTATATCCATTACTACTCAGAGTAGGGTATATTTGGCTGCAATTATATTTTAAAATTATTAATATAGTTTTTAATTATCTTTTAGTCCAGTGTATTTTTTTAACTGAGAATTGTTCATTTGTCAGAAAAAATTCTGCTTGGTGATACATTTTTCCAAAGGTTTGAAATACGGGCACTCCTCCATGAAATGAATGAATTTGCAGTTATTTCTGAAAAACCCTCACCATCCAGGATTGCTTTATTTCCTGGAATTGTTGCATTTCTGGTGGTATATGTGCCCATTTGTCATCATGCCAGTCACCCATTTCCTACAGATAAATAGATGGGTCAATACCAACCATGCCAGGAACACACCCAGAGTTGTACAGTTAGATGTGCTGGAAGGGTCTGCAGTTAATGTACAAACCTCAGCAGATCTCTGCCAGTGCAAAAGCTTCTGTTCCTCATTTTGCTGCTCGAGGGCCAACAAATAGTGGTCTGATAAATGCTCTGATCCAGTTGACTCAGTCATTTGGCGATGGCCTCTAGACAGAGCAGCCCTATTACATCCGATCTTAATTTAATGGACTTAATAATTGCCTGAAGATGGAAAACAGTAGGTAGAAGCTTGGCAGAACATTAAATAGAAGTCTGTAAGCCTAGATGGAATGTTTAGAACTTGGCTTTAGTCATGCTAATGAGATGATGAGAAAATATCAAAAGGTGAGAAAGTTTGAAAGTAATTGCAGTAAAAACCTGTGCTTTCCGCAGGCTTCAGCAGCCTGGCCAACCTGATTGCAAAGAGCCAGCAGCTGTGTTAACCTACATCTTACTAGCAACAGCTACAGCAGCTTTTTCTACAATTTGGTTAATTTAGTATTAGTAATGCTTAATGACTTCGTTACGGTCATGTGGAAATGTTATCAGTGTTAGGATGCTAATTCCAAACTCTTCAGAAATCAGGAACGTTTATAAAAAGGTGGACGTAGCAGCAGCGTTCCCCCAGGTTCCCGGTGCGCCAGGCCCCGCGGAAGAGCGGGGCTCGGCTCGGTTCGGTTCGGTNAACGCCGCCGGCCCGCCTGGGCTCGGCCCCGCGGTCGCTGGGGCGGGTTCCGGCCTGTGCGTGCCCCCGGAGCCGGGGAGGGGAAGGCGCTGAGCGCGGGGCCCCGCTCCGGAGCGCGGAGCCTGCGCGGGGCGGTGGCGGGGAGGGACCAGGGGCGGCTTTGCTGGGCAGTAAGTGCGGAAAGCGGCACGGCATCGCCGTCGCCGGCAGCCAAGCGGGCCGGGGAGCGCAGGTGCCCCAGCGCTGGAACACACGGGGGCGGACATGGGAGCTCGGCAAGTACAGGCCGGGTCCTCAAGACAGGGATGCAGTTGCTTGGAAAGGAGAGTAATACGGGTGATGTGGTCAAAAGCTGTCATTCCAAACCAGTAGATTTAAAGCACAAGAACTGCCTCTTAACAAAACACATCAACGTGCAAACACCTCTTTTTCTGATGCTTAACTAAGGTGTGGCCTTAAAACACGCTAGCAGTTGTGGAAGCTCCACGGGTTTCTTTTTTACCCCCTCTTAGAAAATAACTCTCACCTTTACCACAGAGCAGCGTGGGCGCGGTGTGGGCAGTCACCGTGGGCTGTCTGCGGTGCGTTCACACCCTGCCTTTCCTTGCAGGAACTTGTTCTCCGTGCACTCAGCCCGCTCCTGTTACTGGGAGCTCTGCTTGCTGTTTTAATTTCACTCTGCAGAGCCGGAGGCTTAAACTGTACAGGTCAATGCTAGGACATTTTTGTGGGGTTTACTCGTTTGAAACGTTTTTTAACTTCTAAATGTGCCAAGACACTTATGTCCTTGTGGTGCTTATTTATTAAAAATATCTATCTTGCTTATGCCAGCAGCTGCTCTAAAAATGCAGTTTGCTGCTTTTTACACAATATGGCATTAAATGCAACTTTTGTTATTTAATGTTTGAAAAATAATGTTTAGTTAATGATGGCAGATTAATTGAATGTAGTATTTGTATGTAATATTGTCATTGCTGCATAATCTGGACTTTAATGTCAGGATGATGAAAACTTGGGTTAGCACAGGTCATTTGAGCCAAGGGAGACTATTGGCTGTGCGGTTTCATGTCTTGTACAAGAATGGTGCTTAGATAATTTTTCCATTTTGTAGCTCTGTTTGCCACTTTATTCTGTAAGAACACAAATCCTTGTGTTTGCTTTCTTCTTCCTTTTGATGTCATCTCATTGTTGCAGGCTTTTCTATTGCTTCCTGCATGGCTTTGTCTGTGACAATGGTTTTCAGTTTTTTAATGGGTCTGTGAGTTCTCTGAGTGGCTGGTGAGGGATTTTTGAAATGTTATAAAACTGAGCCTGCAATGAGTTGTCCAGGGAGCAGCTGTAAGAACCAGTGGGCAGCAGTGCCTTCAACAATTTGGGACTTCCAGTCTAACAGACTTGATTTAACCTTTGTGACAGATGGTAAGTTCTGTGAAATATATAGGAACAGTTTCTTCTGTTTTGTTACCTCTGAACTGTGGTTGAGCAAGGAGTCCCAGTGACATTAGGTTTTTCAGGCTTTTGAATGATCTCCAGTCGGAGGAACTGGAATTCAGTATTATGTGGGACCCCCAGAGCAGACGGGTCGCTCCCCCGGCAGGCGAAGGACGGCACTGCAGCATAGCTGAGCCTCTCCAGGAGCAACCTACACGGATCACACGGCTCAGGGCAGCCCTCGTGACACGGCTCTCGGACAGTGAAGCATTGTTCACGGTTATCTCCTATCCTACACTTGGGCTTGAGACAGAGTTTAATGAATAATAAACCTACTCAAATTTGGGGTTTTTCTGATTTTCCTGATTGTTTTCAGATATTTTTGCTTTCTAACAGAATGTGCGGAATTCAACGAGATAGTTTTAAATACTGTTATTTTTAACCAAGGACAGTATTTGTTGTTGTCTTAATGTTTCCATATTAGCACAGAGCTCCTTAATCCTGCAATAGTTTCCACTGCTTGATTCCTTTTTCAAGCAAACACACAAATTTACTTACGTGAAGAAAAACATAAACTAGTTTATATGATGGCATCTGGTCAGACAGTCAGAGAAACTAACCAAAAGTATTTGTAATTTCAGAGAGTATTATTTGCAGACTTCTTACAGATCCATGCTGAGTACTTCTTAGAAAAGATGAAATGGGCTTTTATGCTTTCATATTTGCTCATTTGCTTTGTTGGGTTCTTGGGGAGGAGACCCCCAGCTGAAAACAGCACAAGGAACTAAGGATTCTTTAGAGGAGAGTGTTTATTCCAACCAGGTTCACCATCAGCTTAATAGTTCAGAATCGGTCTGATAGCAACTTATGGAGCACTGACACAAAGGAAGGTAAGGATTTTTAGACTCTTTTTTTTTTTTTAAGAGGCATAAATAAGCCCTAAATATCTTCTTTTGCTGATATAAAGACTATACCTGCTCATCCTCTCATTTCTGCAGTTGCGTTTCTTGCCCATAAAAAAGGACATTGCAGGAAAGTTTTGGTTATTTGCCAAATCTGTTAGTCAAAATGCCTTCCCAAATACACCATTGCATTTTAGATGAAAGGAGTTTGCGGTAGAGTTTCTGTTTATTACACAAAAATGAACTCTCAGTTTTGCAAGTCTTCTGCTATTGTCTTTAACCTTTACTTTTAGCTGGTTTGAGTTTAAAAATGTGAATCGTGGGCCTTCTGTGCACGTGGGGAAAAGCAAGCACCGTGACATTACTTGGTGTTTTCGTATTTGGCAGAGCTGGAAAACCAACACAGAGGATGAAGAGGGACTGCCTCTAATGCTGCCTAAATTCTTGTCATTTGGATTCTTGCTACCATAATAGGAGGAAGGGGTTTGGAAGGATACATGTTCGGAGTCTATAGGTGTTTGAAGGGTGCTCAACAGGATAAGTCTAGCATGAAACTGGGGGGAACACACCCTGTTTCTGGGGCCTGCTCTTAGGTATAGATTCAGGTGTGTGTCTTGAATGGATAGGTACAGTAATATCCCTAAACATTTTGTGAGTTATCAAAATGTAACAATTTCAGAAGTCCAGCATCTCTCCCTGGACAATGACATAGGAGGTTTCTCTGAATGACCAGCCAACGAGGCCGTAGTTGCTAGACTGTGATATAATTGTGATATAATATTGTGAGTTTAAACCAAATGCAGCAATATTTCCCCATGTAAAGCAGGGCAGGTCCTTGTTTTCCTAACAAGGTGCACAGACTGAGAAGAACATTGTGGAGAAAAGGTCGCTCAAGGTTAACATTGCCAAAGACAAGTTTGGTCCTGTTGCCTTGTAATTCTTTTATTCAGTTCTTCTACAGTTAAGGTTTACATTTCAGTTCACAGAAAACTGGATATTCTTCTCCAAAGCATACACAGCTTTCACCTCAGTCAGACTGTCTGCTCCCCACCCTCATTTGCAATGTACAATTCCCACTTGCAGCATTTTCAGTAAACATGGGATCAATTGAGTATATAGAAAAAGCTTCTATAAAATTTCCATTAAAAAAATAACAAGTTTTTATTTACAAAGTGTTTGCTACTACAAAGTAATATTTCCGTTGGTTCAAATATACTATTTGCTAATGCCAGTGTACCTGTTAGGAAAGTAAAACTTTGTATATGCACTTTTCTTTATATCTTTGTCAGTGTTTAAAGCACATAAAATACTACCACATTCTTTTTTATACTTCTAGCCACGTACGATGTGGTAGTGGAAGTTAACACTCTTTGATAAAAAAAATCAGGACAAAAATCAGTGTAGCTTAATAGCAGACTTTCTGCAAAAATAAAACTTTAGTTTATAATTTATAGGTATTTGGAAAGAAAGAAATCTATGGAGAATTCAAGAAATATGCAGCAAATGAAGATGAATGGGAGACTTGGGCTTTCCTGAAGATGCAAGAGTTTAGCATATGAAAAGGGAGAAAAAATTCCACCAACATGTTTGTGTGAAGCTTTGTGCCAATACACATGTTGGGAGAGCAAGATGAGTAAATTAAAAAAATTAATTAAAACTTCAAATCCCATATAATAAGCATGCTTGTAATTGGATTTGTCTTTTCCCACCCCCATGTTTACAAAACCCTGCTTTGAGTTCAGCATTGGAGGTCATGAAATAGCTTTGTCCGTGACTGGCCTCGTTCTTAAAAAAAAAGAGTTTAATTTAAAAAGTTAATGGACTTTCAAGCAGTTTCTGCATTTTAAATATAAAAAGGAAGTGTCTCTACAATTACTTCCATGTAGAATATAGTGGATATTAAAAAGTGCTACTGTAAGGGGGGATAGAAGGCCAGACCTGCCTTTTCTACCCCTTGCTGCATGTTGCAGCACCTTCAGAACATGGGCTGATGGCACATCAGCATTCAGAATTCAGCATCAGTCCTCCTTGCCAAGGACTCATCCACTGCCAGATCATCCCCCAGGTGCCAACAAACAAGTCCTGGTATAAAACTCTGCCTGTGCTTGCTGGCCAGTTTCTCCTGGTGCCGTGTAGGATATGCAAAGACAGAGGCTGTGCCTTGGTCCCAGGCATGGTTTGCACTGAGGAACGAGGATGGGCTCACATCCTACTTAATACAGGTTCGTTCAAAGTAGGAGTCATTTTCTTACAGTAGGTGCTTGTGAGATACAGTGTCATAATATTTGCATATGCTTCTCTGAAGTATTTTTCATGTATACAGCATGGCCTTTAAGACAAGGGAATGTTTCAGAAACTTGTATGATGGGTTGTGATTCAGCTGGTGTTTTCCTGGGGAGATTCTGGGACATCCACTTAATCCCTGCATTAGTACAACCAAATCTACTAACTGTTAAAGTTACAATAGCAATTTAACAAAGTCATCAAAAAGCCTGGAGACTGGTTTTGTGGGCTTCACCTTTTCTGATTGTTTTTACTTTTGTGGCCATTCAGAGTATTTGACATTAATATATCCTGCTATCCCATGGTGTCCATATATCTGAAGTACCTATGCCTGGAGAGTGTTGAGTACTTAAGAATGGCATTTAGAGAAATCAGATTTAAGTGATTTCACTTTTCTAGCCAATAAACAAGACTAAGAAGAGATGCAAGTTTCAGCTGCTGTATGTGCTTGGAATTATCATGGCTCTGTTACAGATACTGACCTGACCCAGGTCAGTCTGCTTTTCTTCTTAGATAAATGCAGAAATATTTATTTGCTCCATATTGTTCCTAAGCAGGAGGCTTTTCCTTGGGATTTGGATGGTTAGATCTCAGATGTTCAGATGTTACAGCTCAGATGTAGATCTCTCTGCCCAATTTTGAGCAGGATTTTGAGTGTCCTGCAGTTTAGGTGGATATCCTAAATGTTGAATTCTTCAGTACTGTCAAAGCAGAAGGAAAACATTTTGGTTTTGTCTGATCTCTGGGTGGGCAGACAAGGTAGTATTAAAGGTGGCCAGTGACTATACAATCCCCGAAGAGCTGTGATGAACAGCCTCTTCAGTTGTTACTGCCAGACTTCTTTAATGAGCATTCCCTCCCCTCACTGTCAGTGCCAGCTGGGGAGGGATCCATGGATGCCACCTCAGGGAATCAGATTTGTGGAGTTGTGGGTTTCTTGCACACGCAGCTCTGCAGTGACTTGAAAGGACAGTAATCCTTTGCAGATGGAATGAAACTGGGAGCAACATTGGTTATGGGTATTTTTTGGCAATATACGTGGATCAGGGGGAGAAGAGTTAGTCACAGTCTCCTAAAAATACTCACCAGACACAATTCTAACAGCTAAACAGGAAAGAGAGAATCTGATTTGGGAACTTTGTTAAGTCTAAGAAATGAGTTTCATGAAGTTTTATGGTATCAGGATTGAGTTGTGTGAACACTTGCCAGCAGAAAATTAAGTATTCAGAGCTGTTCATGTGCTCAGGTAGGTGTGTGATGTCCACAAACTAACAAATGATTCATTGGTGCATTGCTTGGAGACAGAGGCCAGAATTCAAGAAGTGGCACATTTTAAAGAACAAACCTCCATAAACAGCTCCTTGGCCTCTCCCTCCCCTGTTCATCACTAATGCTGCAAGAGGCATCACTTCCCAGTGCTGACACCTGAGACACCTTCAGCCTCAGTGACCCAACTGCAGCAAAAGGATGTCACCTCAAGGTATGGCTATTACTAGAATTTTTTAAATCACAAATTAAAAAAAGCACACATAGTCTTTCCCCAGCTCATTACATGTGGTTATTTAATATCATGATGTTCCTGAGAGATTCCTGGAATGAAAAGATACAAATGAGGTGGCTCAGGCAGAACCCACCTCATTTATATCTTTCCATTCCAGGAACGAACACCTTGGTTTGTTTTCTCTATACCATACCCTGTGGTACTGGCTTTGTTTTTAAATGAATCTAAACCCCAAACATCTCTAACTTACTAAAAGGAAAGTCTTCACAATCAACTGCCTGGATTATTTTCAGCTGAAAAGGGCCAGTTAACTACAAAAAGGAATATTCCCAGAGTTCAAATGTGGTAAAGATTCAGGCATACTCTTGAATCAAAATGGTGGATTTGGTCAAAAGACAGACCTCTTGAGCTTTTAAACCTTAACTGTGGAATTCTAAATTCAAGCATCATTTCATGTATGAACATGAACTTGAAGGCCTTGTTTTTCTTTATAAAACAGAAAGATTAAAATTAGTTTATTAGACCTTTTTACATAATGTTACTTCAGGCTGACATAGTTGATCAGCAGAAGCCCTTCTGTGGGAATTCTGTATCCTTGGCAATTTCCAGCTACTCAAAAGGATTTAGGGGTATTTGCAAGCTCTAGTTTGAAAATTAAAACTCCTTAACCAAAATGGAAACACCTACAGTGGGGCTTGTACAGTGTTTAATGGTGTTAGTTTAAGTCATACCTTCAGCTGAACTGGTCTTCTGGATACACACTTTCTGAGATAAGGTGGATTGTTGTCATTAATTCCAGTGTGGAAATGAGAAGACTGGTGCACTTTTACAATTTTAAATACCAAAATCCACAAACAGTATGCCAGATACCAGCATAATAGAAAAATGCTGTCTCCCACTCACAGTTTTTCATCTAGATAGTGGAGCTGACAAGTTTTTTTTTTAAGTCAAATTTAGATTTTTTCAAGCACCACAAAGGTAGTCCAGAAATAAAGTTGTTTACTGCACTATAGCTATAAAGGCATTTACATACAGCATTATATTGCTTACAGTCAAGTGCCTCCTGAATGTATAACCAAGAGGGAGTGTTCCAAGATATAGAAACATCACTTATATTTATCTTAAATATAAGTTGCATGAAAATTTAAATGTTAACTTTTTCTTATACAAAGTATGATCTAGTGCCAGTTGCTGCTTGATTCCTGTCAATGAATTTCAGGGGTATTGCATGAGACAGGAGATGCTGATGATGGAAACTGAACAGAAAATGGGAAAACCAGTCTTGCTCATGACCATTTTATTGCAGAAAGTGTTTGCTGGCTCTCAGCAGGAGGGAGGGCCTGCATGAAGCAGCTGAGCACAAGCACTGCCATGAGCTTTGTGGGAGCTCTGTGGTTTGTTAATATTTTCAAAACTCTTGTTACTCTCAATTGCAGCAGCTGCCTTTAGTGAGGTCTTGCATTTACCTGTTTAGGTTTGTGGTTTTGTGTGTGTTTTTTGTTTCTTTTTTAAATATGGCAGCTAAGATCACCAGGAATGACTGAAAGGTTTGCCTGAAATCATACACAAGTGACTGTGGCTGGATAAGGCCACAAATTCTCCTAGATCTCAGACTTTAGTGCAGCCACAAGACCGCAGTGCTTCAGTTGAACTTCATCCTCAACTGGTACTTGGCACAAAGAAGCCCAAGGAAAGAATCTCTTCTAAATGTTCTCACTTGTTTTGTCCTTTGTATTCAACTAGTCCAGGAAAAATAATTTTTAAAGGCTAGGGTCAACTGTCAAATAAATGTTATGTGCTCCCATACTTTTTATTTTCATATCTTTAAATTTGATAGTTCGATGTTTGCCAGAAAGCAAGCAGCCGTGCAGTCTGCAGCTTTGAAGGGCACAGACATCACTGAAGATCTTCCCCCTGTAAAGCAGAAAGCCCACTGACTGCTAATAAAATAGATTCCCTTTCTGAGCTTGAAGCCTTTTTTTGCCAGGTTCTTATAGTTCAAAGTGCTGCTCTTTAGGAACTGTTTAGTTTTTTGCTGGTTTTGATTTTTACGCAGATCTTGAGTAGAAAGTGTGAAGAAAGTGTAAAGTTAAATGTGTCGCTAATGTATTGTTGGGGGGAGGAAGGTATAACAACTTTGGAAGATATTTCCCTCTTAAAGAATTCCTTAGGATCATAAGGATATAAGGGATAATCCTTATGATTCCTTAGGATCATGCATATATAAGTTATCTTTGATCTGTCCTCTCCAATGAAAGCTGACTGACAGGGCAGTTTTTGAAAAAGCAATGGGTTTTTTAGGAATGAAAGTGATGATCTGTTTAAATGAAATGTCAATCATGAAGCTGACAATTCTATGAATATGTGTGGAGTACCTCTTCCCTTCTCCCCCCATTTCAAAAGTGAGCATTTGGCTCAATGCACTGACTCTCTCAGCAAGAATATTCTTTTTCATCTGTAAAGCTTTTCTGGTATGGAGGTAGTGTTACAGATTCGGTGGAAGTGAGGGGGGTAAGGCCTCAGTCTGCCGTTGCCTGGGAGCCATGAGCACAGGATGGTCTTAACAGTCTTGCCCCAAGGGTGAATACCAGGGTAGGCATTTTAGTTTGTGCATTTGCCATTCATTTGTGTAAAACAGATAGCTCAGTCAAGAGCCATACCTACATACTGGTGCTGCCCTCACGGTACTCCTCACATGCATGAGCTTGAACTACCTGAGAAAAGTTTCTCTCTGCATGCTTTAGTTTGTAATGCAAACACACCGGTGGTGCTTGTCTATTCCTCACAGTTTTACCTGTCCTGTAAGCAGCCAGCCCTGTGCTAACTCCTGCACGTGGCCAGGCAGCTCTTGCACTGGAGCCTCATTTTCTCTCTGTAGCTCAGGCTTGGTGCTTTTGGATCTTGCTGGCCTGGGGGAGTGCAGGTTTTGCTGTAAAAGATGATGTGGACACAGCTCAGGCTGAGAGTGATGCTGCCAGCAGCCCAGGGATAGCTGCTGCCGTTGCTCAGGTGAGCAACAGCACAAGCTGCCTCTTTCCCCAGCACAGGAACAGAGTCAGGACAACTGCCTCAGACAGGTGAGACACGGGGCAACCACCTACAGACAGTGGAAAAACTGGAAAGATTTACCTCCTGAAAAATACTTAACTTAGAGGCTAGGCGAAGTCCTGGATGCTGGAACACCAAGGGAAGAGTACATCTACAGTGTATTTTGCATTGATGTTCAAGGTTTTGGTTTTTTTTAAAGGTCTTCACAATTGGATGTGATGTTAGCTATGGAAAACACAGCCTCCTGCTGCAAATTTAACAGTTCACATGGGATGTGTGTTGGGTAACTTGAGCCACAGATTATTTTACAGTGGTTTGATACAACTTTCAAAGGTGCATCAAGGTGAGTGCAACTGAAATTACTGATAAGAAAGTCTGTCAGAATTCAAGCTGACCAGAATGCAAAACATGAAATGATGCATTGTTGAAATTTTATTTTTTTTCCCTAAGAACCTCAGCCTGTGACTTTAAAAGTTATGTGACCTGCCCACCCCAAAATTTGAAAAGACTGCCTTGAAAACATGCTGCCTGAGATCCTTAATATGGTGGGAGGCCTTTTTAAAAGAAACAAGACATGCTCTAACATCAAAGGGATTATATAAAGTTAGAACAGTAAAGGAGAAGCTACACTGAATACGCTGTAATCTAGAAATACAATTTTTTAACTTATTTTCCTTGAAAAAAGCTGGTGCAGAGAATACTGGTTTTTTCCTGACTGTTTTAATAATGGCTAAGAATAATCACTTTTAATAAATTAGGCCTGCAATATAAATGAACATATGAACCTTTTATACTAATGTTACTTTTAGAGTATCTAAAATGGATATAAACTATTTCAAGATTCATTTAATCACTTGCAATTTATATTACTTTAAGAATCTTCTATACAGCAAGTTGAACATAAAAAAAGCAAACATTTTAACAGCCCCTTTTCCCTACAACCATTTTCATACAAGATAGTGTTAAATAATGATTTTAGCACATTTGCATGTGCTCTCTCCCCCTTTTTCTAAATGCAGCACAGCCAAAAGACAATGCAGACTGTTTTCTTCTCCATCTGAAAAAGACAAGGGGAAGGCAGAGACCTGAGTCCCAAAATGGAAAAGATGAACTTAATGTTTACTTTGCCAAATCTCCAGGGACTTTGTTCTTTTCCTTGTTTATAGTTTATAAAACCCATTTTGCTCTGTCTCTGCATGTCACTCTGTGTTCAGTTATACAATTTTTCAGTTTGAGCTATGGATAAACTTGTTTTGAAGCTTCCGTTTTCATTCACTGAACACAGTGCAAACCAAGGCAAGAAACCAGTAAAATCCAAACAGGAACTCCCATTAAGAGTATTTGAGCAGCATTTTGTATATTCCATTTTCTACTGTCCTCATTCTGGGGAGGAAGAATCCTCATCTTCATCCTCTTCATCTTCCTCGTTGAAGGAGCAGGGCGTCTCCCCCCGGGATGCTGCACTGCTGGACTGCTGACTGCTAGGGGCAAGCAGCTGCCTAGTTGCTAAGGCCACTTCAGCATCCAAACACAACCCTGGATTCTCACTAGCAAAACAACAGAAAGGGTGAAGTTTAGAGGGTTTCTCGTGAGGTTTTAAACTTTTTGGCCTCAGCTTTTCCTTTAGTCGAAGAAATGCTACCAACAAGGAGGAATCCCAAAGTGTTACAGTAAACATGGCTATTAATTAGGAGAGTTGATGAAAGACTGGAAAGTTGCATAAAGTTGTTTTTCATAAACAACTAGTAGAATTGCTTAAGCTGAAGAAAAAAAAGGAAATCATCACAGTTCCATTAATACACAGAAATGTTTGCAATATAAAATGGAGCTATTAAATGCTATGAGAAAGAGCCTGCTCCAAAATAATAATCCCTATAATAATCCCTATTTCCATTTTTTATGGTACAGGAAACCTCCAAGCAAAGTCTGGCTGCTGAGGTGTATTTTAGGTTGGGGTTTTGCACATGGTGTTTTTCTGTTTGGTTGCTGGTTTTTAATTTAAAATTCCTATTAAGCTGTGTGGACTAAACTTCCTTCATGAGCGCTTAAACAGTAGTGCATTTAGAGAGCAGACATTCTTATGCATTCTTCAGAAATATTACTGGGCTTTTATCCACATGTAATTATCTATTTGTAGCCCATGCCCAGGCAGGAATTGAAGGTTAATCAGGAAAAGGGGCTTGAAAGTGATTCTATTCTTATGAAACATAGGTACAAAATAGCTGGTATGTTCAACATTCAAAACATATTGATTTGACCTTTCAAATATAATTATCCTTCAAGGAAGAGAGAATTAGAGATTTTTTCACAATCAAAATCAGCCATAATGGGAAAATACCTCAATTCCTGCATGCAAATGTTATGAAATAGCAAGGTTACTAAAGTACCAAAAGGTATAAGTATCCTTGAATAAAAAATTACTTTGTTTACCTTGATTTAGCATCATAAGTGCCTCCAGTTGCCTCAGAATGGGAAATTGCTTGTGCTGAACTTGAAAGTAACCCTTGGTTTATCCATGAAAATCCTGCAGACATATCTAGAAGAAAGCATAACTATTTATGATAGTTACTTACATTTTTTCTTCCTTTTACAATTTTAAACTTTGCATTCTCTTTGCAGTTAGGATCCCTTAATTTATTTTAGAAGGTACCAATAGCTTGAGTTTTATGCTGTAGATATGTCCTGTTAATCAAGATGAAATTATATCCTGGGTTTGTGGATGCACTTAAGCCTTGCAACTCAGCTTTTCCCTCTGTCTGAAGGAGATTCACCTGGCTGCTGGCTGCATGCAATCAGAGGTATCTGAAATAAAAGTTCTAGACTCCTTCATGGAAACTTACTGCCACAGCCTGACCCTTTGAAATGCCTTGACAACTCCAAGTGCCTTGGCTGCCACACTTGGTGAAGGTGCAAGAGGAATTGTATTTATCTGGGTTTGAGATCGTGCAGTGAAGTGACCCAGGCAGTCTCTGCGTCGCTGTGTGTGTTCCGGTGGCCAGAGGCAGTTTCAGCCTGGTGCTCTCATGGCTGGCTGTGGGGCAGCCTCCTCATCCACTCTGCCACCAGCCAGAGCTGGGCAGCAGCTGTGGACATGCAAAAGAATGGTGAATTGGTGCCAAGAATGGAAGAGAGAGCCTGTTGTACACTGCATATGAGACACGTAAGGCACTCTCCTCTCTAGGGATAGGAAAGGGGGGTGTTAAGACCATTAAAATGACCTGGCAATAACGCCGAGTTCCTTGAGGTAGTTTGTTAAAAGTGCCCTGAGGGATGTGAAGAGATAACCCCCCAGTACCTTTTTTCAAATTCCCTAAAAAATTATGCCTGTCAGTTGTGTCCAGTTATGCACATTTCTGACAAGAGAATCAGCAAAATGAGTCCACTGACCCTGTTACATTTACAGGATTTTTTTTTTGTGTGTGTGTTTTTAATTTGTTTCTTAGATAAGGCATTTCTATTCACATACCCAAGTTTCATCTTGACACAAAGTTAACATCAAAACAAAGTAATCAAGACTGTCTAGTTCTTTTGTGTGGTACTTGCATGTGGTTCCAGCTGGATGCATTAAATCAGAAGTTAAGAGTCCTTACTGTTAAATTCTATGCCTAACCGAGCCTCTGTTTTAGACAGTGGCAGTAACTGGGACTGTACTACTCATAATTATCTAGAATTGTTCTATAACAGCAGGTAAGAGGAATAACTGTGTTTGTTACATACACATTCTCATTTGTACTTCTGTATTCCTGTCAAGCTTTGGTTCCTCTAGATTTGGCAGTTCTGCCTAGCACAGGGACTGTTTTAAGCAGGTTCACACAGCCATGTAAATTGGCTCACCATCCACTGGGATGGATCCACAGGCTACCTTGGTTTGTGCTGTAGAAAGCTGTTGCAGCAAGGTATTTAAATGTCATGTTACAAAGCAAGGAGAGCAAGGGTGGTGTTCCTGGCAGCAGTCCTTGGAACGTGACAGCACATGTTAATAAGTGGCACTTTTAGGGTGATCTGTGAGGGCAGAATAGATGAGAACAGTGAAATGTGGATGTTGATGGATGTCTTTCATCAAGATTGCCCTAAATGCAGGTTTTGTGTTACAGAGAACATGTTCTGACATCTTCCTCCTGTCTGTGCAGGAGGAGGCTAAACCATTTGGAATGACAGCATTGTATTTAAATTAATAGAGCTGTACCATAGTGTTGTTCCCTGGTATTTTGAAGGAGTGTACCTGTGTGTGCATGTTTAATATTCCAGAAGAATAACAAGACACTGCTAGTAATCTTGTGGCTTTTTAACATTTCTGGATAATAGCTCGTTAGTTTTCTTTTTGAAGAGCAAGGTAGAAGCATGGCAGAAAGGTGGTTCATAAAGGCATATCCCAGCCTTGTATTTTCACTGCCTTATACTTCTAAATTAAATTTTCCAGTGGGTTCTGAGGAGCAAGGGAAAAGAAGTTTGTGAAAGATGGGGAATTGAAGCCATTTCCAGTATGGAAAAGTCTGTCAAAATAGAAGTGTGCCTACAATGAAAAGACTTATTTTTTCTGGTAGTGTAGATCAATTACTACACTTTACACTTAAAACCAGGGAAAACTGTTTAAATAAACCTTCCCAAGGTGGTGCAGTCCAGTCTAATAGTGGCATTGTTATGTACTAGGCATATCTTGTAGCAGATATACTTGGTAGAAATTTATACTCTATTTGAGAAGGCTCTAAAGCAATTCCCTCAATAGCTTTAGCAGTTAATGTACAAATGCTGCATGGGAATGTTGTTGACATCTGAACAAACTCGCTCGGGCAGTGGGTACTCTTAGCTCTTTAGTTCCAACGCCAGGCCATTTTCTAGTCATGGCTAATTATACAGGAACAGCAGAGCACTTCTTCACACGGGAAAAAAAACAAGTCCTAAACTGTAACACTTTGTCTGCCCACTGCCTTAGTGGGATACATAAGGTGAGATGTTGTTACCCAAATTGTTAGTGCCTCAGAACTTTTATTTCCTGGTGGTTTTTTTTTGTTTTTGTTTTTGTTTTTTAATCTCCAGCTTTCTAGTAGTAAGGACACAGAAGTAATTTCTAGCAGTCAGGACACAGCTAACAAAGGTGGGACTTGGTTTTGTTACTCTGGCTGCTGTTCTATAAGTTTATGCTTGTCCCAGACAGTGGAGTATTTCTGCTCACCCAGCAACCTCACCCCCTTCCTTTCCACTTGAGCTGTTCTGGTTGGAACCCTTTGCTACATAGTTCTAGTTGTTTAATTGTTGCAAACTCCTCTGCCAGACAAAGCCTGCAGGTTAGTACCTGGAACCAGCTCAGGGAGAGCACACAGTAAAGCACCTGGGCCAAAATGCAGAAATGGGCAGGAATGAATAATTAGGATTGTGTCCTTGGGATGTGGTCTTAAGCTGGTGCAAGTGTCATGTTTTAGACACTGTCAGTTATGACAGTCAAGCGACAGAAAAGTGCGTTACAAAAATAATTTAAGATACACAGAATCTTTTTCTCTATGAGGCCAATATGTTTTAGCTTCTGCTGATTTCAGTAGCATGTCATACCTGGTGATCACACTGATATAGTATTTAAAATGCTTATTACAAAGATACATTTATTTGCTAAAACACTGAAACTAGCAAACCTAGAAGACACTACTTCTATCAAATTTGGGCACTTGATAAATGGCTAAAACACACGATCCTCTTCAAAAGAAAATACACCAATAAAGCTTTGATGTGCACATCATCAGTTCATCAGTTCCAAGCAATTTATGTGGCTGTTTAATGCAAATAGAAAATTACTGCTTTTCAAAGCTGAGATGGTCCAACACTTTTTGTCAAGTTAAAGTTTCTTTAATTGAACTGGTTTAGACTTATGATTCTTCCAACTGCTTCTCTAGTTCTCCTGGTAAGCATTATAGTACAAACTACTGTTAGTGTTTGGAAGTTAGGAATTATCTGAAAAAAATACCAGGCTAAAGT
>WAAG01044235.1:27271-61970 GCA_013390105.1 Tichodroma muraria
CTTCAAACCTACAAACTTCAAATGTAGAGTCCTGTTTAAAAGAGCAGGACGACCTCTATAGTGTGACTATAGAATGAGGGTATAATTATGCTAAATCAAAAATGATCCTAAAATTCCCAATTTGCTGAACTGCAGTGCTCGTGAGAGTATTCCACAAGTTTTGTCACAGAATGTATTGGACTTCAGTCTAATTTTCTACAAAAATTCAACTTTTAATATTATGGCTGATTGCATGCTGGTGCGTGGGTTACCAGAGCCTGTCTATTTTTGCTGGGTGATTGACTTGAAGTTCAGTACAGGATTTGCATACCACAGAGTGAAATCTGTAATCTACAGTATTAGAGCAAAGCCAGCTATTTTCAGCTAATAAACTGATTGTGAGCCGATTACCAGTTAACATAACAGCACCTCAAACTTCAGCCATATTTTCACAGGATGAAGAGCATAAGCACCCACAATTATGTAACTGGAAGATTTTCAGATTAATTTTGTGAATGCAACTGTAGCAGTTTGCTCACAAGGACAGTATTACAAATTTCTGTATCTTTTCCTTCAAAGAACTTTTTCCATTAAAAAACACTTCCAAAGTTGTTATCATCACCTGGAGTATGTTACTTTTGTGTCACATGGAAAACCTTGTGTTTCTGACTGTGTACATTTTTATGGCATACTAAGAGTAAGAATTCACATGGCTGCTTTAAAAGGTAGTGCTGTCCTAGTAAATAGTTTCATTCAGTTATTTCTCCTGTGCCAGGAATGCTCTTTGAAATGTCAGCCTGAAGTGCCTTGTACAACAGTGAAAGTCAGCCTGTTTTAATTAGAGATTGTAAGGCAGTGTTAATAAACTCATTCATATTATTACTGCAGTTGCATTAAATATTTAAAAAACCACAAGCAACTCCCTGAAGTGACAGTTGCAAAATGTAAATATGATATTTACTTCTAGTAAACTAGAAAAATTTCCCTCACTTGTTTGACAAAAAATTCCAGTCCACAAAGAAAATAAAATTATAAAAATTAATTCCATAAACACTCACTTATCACTTGATATGCTGCAGTCTATAATTGTTCTTTTGCTAGTGTTGACTATTAAGAAAGGCAGCTGTATTGTGGAGGTCAAAGATGGAGGGCCTTGATTTTGCTGTTCATTCTGCTGGTTTCTTTGTACCAAGTTTTTAAATGCTATTTGCTGTAAAACAAAAGAAAGAAAAAATTATCACTGACAATAAAAGAGCAAACATCAGTGTTTCCAGGAAATGAAGCCTCATAGGCCTTATTTACCAACTCTCAATATCTTCAGTAATTTTTTGTTGAAAAGTGAGTTGTGGCCTTTCTCTTGGCACTAGTGAAGTCCACCAGGAGCAGAAGTTAAACCCAATTTTTGCACACATATACTATTGACTCTGTCCCCCTCATACTCCCTGGACAAGGAACAAGAAAGGAGCAATAAGGCTTGCTGGAGAATGCTTCCCCAATCCCTTTGAAAAGGCTCTGGAGTCAGAGGTCTTCTCTGGTACTTTTTATGTGTAATTACCTCAGGGTAGGAGATAGTTACACTGAAACAAAAATTCCCCTACTTCCCATATCTGTATTTTTATTCTCTTTCCCTTCTCATCCATCACCTTTTTCTCTCTCAAAAGAATTAGTTTGGAAATTCTCTGGAAGTTATTAAGCAGGTGCTGTTTGTGACACCATTCGCTGCCTGCCAGTTTCTTATATCTGACATGTATGAAAATATGTGGGTTTAGGAAATGTTATTTGAGGGACTGGAAGTCGGTGTACTTACCCACCTGAGGCACTGCTTATTCCATTTAAGGGGGAAAAGATGGATAGCCAGAATCTCAAAGGACTGGTAAACCATTTGGCAATCAACACAATCAGGGCAATAATGATAGTCGTGGACAGTAAGGGAGTCAACTGTCAATATTTGGACTAAAAGTTAAGAGGATCTGAGTTGCCTGATTTTCTCCAGTGTAATTTCATGTTACTGTTGGAGGAACTGCTGATGTATTGGGTCAGACAAACAGAATCCCAGTTATACCCTAAGAGAAACAGCTTTTGGTGACAAACGAAGAAGAAGCATCAGATATTTGAAAGTTTCAGTGAATATCAATTACATGAGAATTGTATCAGGGTAGTTGAACGAGGAAAAAAATTCAGCCTTATTGCCTGTAATCTCATAAAATCGTTTGCTTACATTTAAGTTACTAAAAGTCTGCACAGACTAGAATGTTAAGGAACGCTCATAACTATATTTCTAAAATGTTACTTTATAAACAAGATGCATTTGAAATATATTTCAGCAATTAAAGGAAAAGTCATCTCAAAGGTATGTGACAGAAAGTAAAGGTGTTGGATTTGCCAGCCTTCCACTCTTAAGATCCAGAAATGTCTGTATCCCCCAAAAGAACTCTGCACACATTTATACAAGTTCCATTGTGAGCATCATAGCTTAGGTCAAAGAGAAAATTTGAAGAACGACTCAGGGTAGCTCTGGGGGAACTTAGAGTCAAGATAGGGGACTTGTGAGTTTGCCACTGAGGCTGGAAAAGCTTCAGCAGAACACTAGGAAAGCTTGTAGCACACAGATGGAGCGTGCTGGTTTACAGCAGGCAAAACTGAACCACACAGTGTTGGCAAGAGGTCCCCCAGCCAGAATCCGGAAAGGTCACAGGGCTCAAACTTTTCTCCTTAGTATGACACAGCTGTTAGTTAAATCTAGAGTGAACTTTAGAAGGTCTAACATGTTGGATTTGCACTTGGTATTTTCATTTATGGGGAAAAAAAATTAAAATGAAATATACCTGCAGTAGCAGTTCTTGCAGTTGGGCTCGCTTCTGTTTTATCCTTTCAATCCGCTTCTGTTTTTCTATCTTAAAAGATAAATGAAAATGCATCAAGATAGTTACCTGTCCATTTCCTTGTGCCAAACTGAACAGGTTTTCTTTGTAAATGGGGGCAAATTGCATGGGCATAAGAGTTTCTCCTTAAACAGGTCTGGCAGACTGTAATGTCTTTCTTTGTCAACAATTTTAACTCAGGTAAGGATTTAATTATTTCAAGAGACTAAGAGACTATTATGTGCACCCCCCCTCATTCTGCCTCTGCTGTCTTGCACTGAGTGCCAATTGGCACCAAATCAAACACTTGCTCGAGGGGATGCTTTGGGTTTTTTTTCCCTTCTGCCCTCCACTCTTTTGGAATTGTGCATGTCCCACTGTTCTCCTAGCTGCAAGCTACTAGACATAAATACATGGAAGCTGGGCTTATGATCACCTGTATCTTACCAGTGACCTTCACTTTTTGTTTGAGACTTGATTAAACTGACAAGACTGCAGCAAAAAGAAAGGGCTAAAGGTAACATTTTCTACAGAGGCACAGCTCTTGCAGCAGCTTAGTTACGGCTGGTTGCTGTGACCAAGCTGCTGTACCCAGGACACGCAGAGCTGGGACGGGGCACAGCTGACCCTGCAGCTACAGCAGTGTTTGGAAGTGTCCTCTGGGGCAATGCTGAAGAACTGGACAACAGTAATTGGGGCCGAAAGGGGTTTTTTCCTCATCATCTTCTTGGTGCCAGCACTGCATCACTGGCTTCCCAAAATACTAAACTCTTAAAATTACCTTTTCATTCAAGCACTGAAACTAAATGATGTGGTCTTTTAAAAACGCTGGCCCAAACTCCTCTATCTTATTTACAAACACTTAAATGTTTAAAATGCATCTTTCAGATGGCTTTCTGTGCTGGGACTCTTAAAACCAGTAAGCAGTACAGATATCACTCAGGCATGGTTTCTGTATAACAAGCTCTTTTGCACTGATTTTTGTACTGGTAATCTTGTTATGGATTTACACTGTAAGAACAGTTGCCATTTTATACAGCTTCAAAAGGAAAATTAGTTCTGATTTTGCAGCATGAAAATGCAGCCTTGTTTTACAATCTTTTCTATTATGTCAGGGGAAGCAACGTTTTTTGAAAAATATGCCTGGCTTCCATTTGTGCATGTGTAATTAGAGCCTGAGACACTGAATTGCATGGGATTATTGAAGATGAGACAATGAAATTCAAGTTCCATATTTGTAACAATAACCTATACTGGAGACAATGCATTCGCATGAATGCATGCAAAATGTGGATTTCTCCAGAATTAAAAAATTTATCCTGGAGCATAAAGATTGAACATAAGCATTCTCCTTGGATGGATGTATTTTTCAAGTCGCTGTAATGGACAAGGATGGTAAAGCTTTTCTCTTACCACATCTAGAAAGACAGTTGATGTAAATGACCCTGCACAAAAAGAACTTTCTGTACTGGAGAGCCACCCACCCACCTTTTAAGATACCTAATGCCCAAATGTCACAAACTGAGATGTATCTGCAGACAGCCATTACAGCACGCTGCAGTAAATAGAGTGACTTATGCTTTTTATTTATAGCACATTTGGCCTGAAGGACAGGCAACATTTGTGCATATAAATTCTGGCATCCCTGCAAAAAACACTGTAACTCTTAGTCTGCTGAAAAAATAATGGAAATAACTGATAAGTTAGACTTCTTTTTACTATCTCTGGCAGTTCTGAACAAGTATTTGACATTCCAGCAAGAATTATTTTTCAATTTAATTTCCTTTGAATTATATTTCCAAGTACAGACATTAATAGAGAATTGGTCTCATTTTAAATGTAAACCATTTTGTAAGCATAACTGAACTATAAATTCTTTTGACTTTCTTCTGGTTAATTCAAGGTACTACAAACTTTAATCTTAAAAATAATCTCTGATTTAATAAATGTCCATTTTTGTAAGGTAAAGAGCTTGGCTTTTTTTAAAAACTAAATGCAATGTATACTAAATGAAACTGAACTAAGCATACACAAACATATTTTTTCAGTTTATTCCAATATCAAAATTTGTACTTTCATAGTGCACAAGCATCAAAACCAATCAGGTTCAAATTAAAAAAAAATCCCTCTTCTAAAGAAGAGCAACTCAATTATCACAACATGTGACCAAAACAGAATTTCCCATGTACCCCCCTTTACCTCTAGATTCTGACATTCCTGAGCTGAGTTTGTAGGAAGGCCAATCCATCGGATTTCCTTCTTCTCCTTTGAAATGATGTTCATTGCCATCAGGACGTTGAGGGCATCGTAAACTCTCCGTCTAATATTTTTCTGATCATAAGCCTGCTAAGAAAATAATACAACACTAATTACAACAAAGTAGTTGAATTAAAAAAGGAAAAGCAATTGAACACATCCTCCGTAGACATGGAGAAGATCAAATGCCAAAATGGCAGTTCTGGTCAGAGTGGTGTTAAACCATGATCCTTCATCTGTGATAGCCCTTGGATACCACGTGAGCGTGCCTGGTTGCCAGCGGAAGCTTAAGGCCTTCCTGAAGCATCTCTGCAGGAAATTCCATCATGGCAAGTCTGGCACAGCTGAAAAGCTTGACAAACCCACATAAACAAGAGTAGCCTTTTCTTAAAGTTAGTTATTTTGGCAGATTCCTCTACTTGGTTTATAATTTAGAGGGATTTCAATTCTTCATCTTAATTCTGTATTTTTAGACTTCAAAGGGTAAGTCATTCTATTTGAGAGCTAGTAAAGTGAAGGAGAGTATGGACTGCGGCAGGACAGTGCAGAAACAGAATTCCATGATAAAACAGACAAGTCTGTATTGGTATAACAAAATTCAACACATATTTGCTTACTGAATCTGTTGCTAGGTGGCTGTTAGAATTTGTGAATTCTGATACGAGCTCATCAGCGACTTCATTGTATGAAGTTGTTCCTTTACGTTGAACTTTTTCACAAACTTTCATAGAAAAATGCCTCAGACCCTTCCCATTTTTATCTCCTTTCTTGCTTCTCTTACTGGAAAGAGAAAAGTATTATTTTAATACATTGAATGTTAATAAGCTACTTTGTTACACAGCAAAAGGTCTACCTTTTGCAACAGAAATCTGGACTATCTAAATTAAAACTTCTGCATCAGTTTCTTGTTCCTAACAAGTTGGCAAAAAAGTGCACCAGAACTCCTTCCCCTTCCTTGACTATTTCTACACTGATATCATTTGAACACATCCTGCTGGGAAGATGCTTAAAATGGATTTGTACTTCATCTCCAGATAGTCTTACAGAAGAACTACCAAAAAAAAGAGGAAAATCTCCCAGGGTGCTTATGTGCCTGGAAGCCAGGTTTATGGGGATCTCTCATGTGTGTGCCTAAAATAGAAAGACTCAGACATCCCTATTTAAAATACAGCAGGAGATACTAAACATTAGGGAAATTAAGGTGTGTCCATCATAGAATATATCCATATATATACATCATTATATATATATATTCAATGATGTGTCCATCATTTTTGTGGGACAAAATGGAAAGTAAGTATGTATTCACTGGGTTTCAAGGTGCCAAATTAAGAACTGGCAAACTGTCAGAGTTATTTTCCATTCACCTTCTTCTGGAAAAGCAAGAGCTTAGGTAATGGCAATCGAAAAAAACAGGAGCAGTTGTTTTTATCACACAAACTAGATCTGGATGTGTAATTCAATAGAAGCCTTTAAAAAGTTCATCCGTGTTGTTTTTAGGTTTTACTTTTTCCAGGTTTTTTAATTAGTCTCATGGTTTCATTTGACAATGTGTTCCAGGGAGGGCTGTTATTTTACTGAAAAAAGGCCCCCGTCAGCAGTAAAAAGCTAAAGAAACTATTTAAAAGACAAGAATGGTTTTCAAAATTGTGAATGTGTTTAAGAAAACAGAATACAGGTAAAAGAAACAAAAAAAGTAAAAAGGAACACCAGCAGACTCAAAAAAACCCCAACACACCTTTGATGTAAAGGAGTGAAAACTGCTGAAAGCAGGAACTGGACAGTCATCTTTCTGAAAGGCAAATCTGAAGTAAGCCAGGTATGACTCTATAGATAAAATACACATTCAGTAACACTCACCTTTCTGAAAAATCTGACTCTATAATTTCTTGAGTCCGTTTTCGCTCCCTAAGACAAGACAATTCAAACTTAAGTTGAAAATAACATTATATCTGTAGACCATTAAAATCACTGTATATGGGGCCTAGCTGGTTCTAGTGTTTGCTCTTACATGTTTACTGAAAGGGAAAAATACAACACATAGAGCTTGATAAAATTTGAAGGAAGGTAGTTAGGATTTGTGGAGGAAGTTGTCAGAGCTCACTATCAGACAAATTCTGTTCCCAATTTTACCATGCTTTGCCCATAGG
This sequence comes from Tichodroma muraria, assembly GCA_013390105.1. NCBI lineage: Eukaryota > Metazoa > Chordata > Aves > Passeriformes > Sittidae > Tichodroma > Tichodroma muraria. The sequence continues at coordinate 34,518 of WAAG01044235.1, forward strand.
AATTGAGGGAAGTCCCTTCACCTGGAACTACAGGAAATGCTGGTGTGAGCTAGATGTCCAAGGTCCATCAAAAAGGAGAAGCTGGGCTCCTTTGAAAATGCGTATTTAAAATTCCTTCACGTGGAAGAAAAATGTCTTTAAACAGTGCATAAGATATATCCTGTATTTTCAAGCCAGTGAATGTTCAGGAATCTTTAAACGAAACCCCAAGGTAAAACACTAAACGTGCTCCTGTTAGAGCTGATGCATACAGAACTGAAGACAGACTCTGAAGAAGCAGCTGCCTTGAATTTTGAACAGCAGCAACAGTCTGCAATCACTGACCATTCCTTATCATCCTGTTTATTCCCCACAGCAAGCAGGAGCTGCTTTCCAGAGCTGCCTTCTCCTGCTGCACCAGGGAACATTGTCTCCTCACGCTTTCCTGAGCAGGACTCCCAGCACAGACTTACACAGCTGAACACCTGACACTGCTGGGAAGGAAGCTGAACAGAAATGAGGAGTTTGAGAACCTGTACTTGAAAGCCAGCACACTTTGGTTGCGTGATCAAGAACGCACAAGCAGGCCCCTCCCTCGGCAGCACCAAAGGGATTTCTGTCCATGGTGCTTAGCTGGGGGCTGAGCAGCTGGGGCCAGGGGCTGCCCTGGGCAGGGGCCTGGAAGGGCAGTGAGTGAGAGCTATGCCCTGCTCTGCACACCGGGCTGCCAGAGCAGTAAACGTGCTCCTCTCATTTTGGAAATAATTTGGAGTCTGTGGAGTAAACAGTGGGTAAAGAAAGCAGTCTTCTGAAGTGTCTTCAGCAAGGGCTCACTACCTCAATTCAGGAATACCACAGACCCTTCCTTAGCTCTGTTCCTCAAATCAAAATATGGTCTATTGTGTGGACTTCTGCACGGATCAGTATTGACTGGTCTGTCTGGAGTCATCTCGAGCCTTTTTATGGATGAAGCAAAAGATGAAGCTCATTGGAAATCCCGTGTCTCGACTTGGACAGTACACAAACTGTCCAAGTGCTTCTCGGGGGTGGTTGATGCACAGCCACGAGGCTGCTCTGGGAATCCCCACCACTGAATGACACTTCAGAAAGCAAGGCGTGTGGATTCTTTGGTTTAGTGAGCTGTGACCAGACAGTAGAGTTTGTCCCTCGTCTGAGTACTGAAAGAATGTCTGCCTGGCCTCCACATTTCACAAAATTTGCAGGAAAAAAATAATCTTTGACAACTTCTTTCTCAAATAAAATCAGAACTAAGAGCATTCAAAGATATTTCAGGAAATGAACACATACTCAGCAAAAAAATTCAGCTTAAAAACAGCATGTCTGGGCCTGCAGTTTATTGACTCTGGGGGGAATACAGTAATTGGGAAGTACAACCTATGACAGGCCTTACTAACAGAGCAAAATGAAGGAAGTCAAGGTACAAACATTGCGCTCTCGTTTCTGCTCTTTCCTAGATGTTCCATTTCCCCCCTCTGTTGTTGAAAAGGTAATACTGACATTCATCACTGATTAGAAAAATTAATCTGGATGCAGAAATATATTATTTTTTCAGAGGCAAAGCACTACATCTCTGTTTTGAGACAGCTAAGCTCAGCAGTACTGATACTAAAACAAAATGCCAAGAAACACTGTAAAGACCAGATTTAAGCAATAAAGACCAGATTAGAAGAAATAAAGGAAGTCATGTTTGGCTGGAGCACCTCAGAACCCCATGAAATTTGTTAATGTAGAATAGTAATAAAAATATCACACTGATTATATTCAAAGTTTTCTATGAGAGTTTATTCTTAAATGCCCGTTTTAGTGTTTTGACAGTCTCTCCCCCTGTAGGCACCTGCTGCTGTGCTCAGTAGCAGTGCTACATGGATATACCATGACCTTATGGAAAAATAAAGGCTTATTGAACAGGAGTTGTTGTGACTCTCCATTTTCACCACGAAACAGACACCCTCAGAAACCACAACTAAAGCAGACAGTGAAGTGACTGGTGTTTATAATTTGTGTTCACATGCTCCAGACATCAGAAGCGCCTCCCAGTCTGAAGAGCACATGCCATACTCCATTTAGTTGTGCAAGAACTAGAAACTGTAAGTCAGCATATAGATTCAACACTGTAAATAATGGAAAACATCAGAACAGATGCTCAGAAATCCTTAAATGAGACAAAAGCCTTACCCTGGGACCCAGCCAGAAGCTTCTGTTATGTGTGTCTGCGTGACCATTGTTGGAGTTGGGTTATATGGACTCCCAATCAGAACACTCCCTGAACTGGTCAGTCTTTGTGGTGTGCTTATGATCTGTAAAATACAGCAGTAAAATCCACAGCTCTCTTAAGAAAACAGAGTTTGCTACAGCCCAAAATCCATACAAAGCATTGCACTAAGAAAAGTAATAACAATTCTGTACCAGAAGCAGTCATATACAGAAGAGATGGCATCAGAAGATCTTCATACAGCAAAGCCATTACAGTGCTGCTAAGTTTCCTATTAATTGTACCGTATTACTGAATTATTCATATGGACAAGAACCAGACAAATGATTCCAAGTAATTCCTAGGTGTGGCAGATAGGATCTGTACTTATAGACACCCAATTGTTTCTTCATGAGTACATCTAAGCAACTTCTTGATCAATGTAATCAATACAGCCTTCTTTCTTTCCAGTGGATTTGTCTCTTGTAATTGTCCATACAAAAGGCAATCTGAGCTGCAGGCAAAGCATTCCCTGCAGTTTCTAGCATTCACAAGATCCCAAGGCACTTTGGCTACTAACTGTACCTACAGAATTCAATGTAAAGTCTTTATGGTACAGATAGAATTTACATTTATGCAAACCTGGTGAAATTATAGGTACACTGGTTAACACCAAGACACACAATCTCGACTTTTAAATCACATCGAAGTTCATTTTTCAAAGTAGGTCACCAGAATAATTTAAATAGTATTTAAAAATTAAACAGTATTGATTAGCTAATCTTTAAAATAAACCACATTTAATTATTTTGATTCCGTTATGGTAAGATTCATATCAAAGCTTTTTGGACAATGCTTTTTACTCTTATACCTTACCTAATTTTTTAAAACTTTGTTTTACTTTACTCCGTTTATTAGTGACATTTTGAGTAATGACTGTACTAAACTTCAGAGTTTCCTTTATTATTTAACTTATCCAACACCTGTGTAAGCATCCCCAAGGCACTATGGTAACTAACTGTTGTAAGTATGTGCTGTAGGTACACAGCAGATATTATAGGTACTGCAAGTGTGCATATATATACTAACTAGAGGTAAGTATACAGCATTTGTACGGTATCCATCATTATTGTTTAGACAAGTAGAAAAATGGTATGTGAAGAATTCCCCATTTCCTAAGCTAATTGAGCATTACTTCATATCTCCCCTGATACCACGTTGTGACTACGTACATGTCTTTTTTGTCTTAAAGACAGGAATTTATCTCACTTATTGTTTGCAAATGTACAGCTTGACGGAACAAGGGAAAAGAGAATTGTAGAGAAACCAAAACACGGGCACGGGTTACGTGTTTATTTCCTGGTCGATACTGGAGAGCCAAAGGCGCCCGGCTTTGCCCATCGCAGGCAGGCGCGGGGTNGAACCCGCTCTGGGTGAATATGGCCTAAATAAATAAATTAATCGAGCAGGGTGTTGCTGACACAGGCGGATTTTAAGGGAGCGCTAACATTGCCGCTACTGAGAGCTCACGAGCGTTCACTTTTAAACAGCCTGGCACAACACAGCTGTATGCTGGGTGTCTTAGAAAATCCGTGTTAATGGCTATTTATTAAGAAAATGTTTTCTGAATATAGAGCTATCCTTGCAAAGCAACAGAATAAAAGAATAAAAAATTAACAAAAAAAAAAAAAGAAAAATGGCGTGTCTCGCATCACGCAAGTAGCTTTTAGACTTCTGCCTGCTATAGAACATAAACTGCAACAGAGCTCGCTGAAACCAAAAGCAAGGCTTGAGAAGTCAGTCATAAGAGCAGGAACTGCATTAAGTGAGTGCTCTCCCTGTAGCGGGCTATTTATTGCACTGCCAGGACACATCCTCGGCGGCAGAACCGAGCAGCGCCACAGGGCACCGGCCGCAGCGCTGACGCGCTGATGGGGCTGTTCCCGGCAGCAGCCCCCGGCCAGTGCTGGGGCAGAGCTCTGCCAGCAGGGAGTGCCGTGGGGGCTGTGATGCGTGTGCCCCTCTGCCCAGCTGGACAAACCCCCGAAGAACAGCAGACACTGCTCATGTGAAAAAGGCCCAACATTTTTATAGAACACATCAAATGGTTCTGTACTCAGGCTAAGTGCTTGGCAAGGAGGTATCGGGTTACTAGCAACTGTTCACAGTATTGCCTGTTTACCTCTCTGGCCACCAGAAAATCTGATTTTTTTCTCAAAATTAGATCCAAATCCCTGGAACATCAATATGCTTACACAGTTACCATGGACAGGAAAAGAGAGTTTTAAGAAGAGTAGTTTCAACAAGTTTAGAATTTCTACCAACACATCAAAGACATTCTCTGACAATGCTGGAGATTTACTGGTGAGAACATGACATTCAAAGAGTATCAGTAATGAGGGGTCTTTCTTAATACACTTTTGAGTAATAGTTAAAATGTGAACTGGTAAAACTGTTTCAATTTCCACTCAAAGCCGGGAAGATAGGTACCCCCTAAGGGCACATGCAAGAGCATTGCTGGGAGTGGCAGTTCTGGCAGGCCAGGCCCGCTGCGCCCCCCGGTCACCATCCTCCGATCTGGGGGTGAGGGGCACTTTGTGGCTGAGGCAGGAGGCAGCAAGTTCCTTGCATGTTCCTGTCTTACACCAGCAGAAGTCACAGCCAGTTACACGAGCTGGCATTACTGGGGTTGCAAAACTTACCATTTGGGGTCCAACATTCACATTGATTGGTCCCAAGGTTTTTGGCAAAATCTTAGTCGGAGAGTTGGTGCTGGAAACTGGCAATGCGATTACTGAAATATTACCTAAAGAGAGTGGGAGAGTTTTAAATTACTTCCTTAGTAACCTGTGAAAAATACTTTGGCAAATTCTGACACCACTCTAATGCTTTGGAATCAGGTTGGATTTGTTGTCTCATTTACTGCAAACACACCCTCCTCATGTAACCTCCAGACCTCTCAGGAGATGTCACAAGGACACCTCACAAAACAACACCTTCACTATTTTACTTTAAAAATTACATGTATTTTATTTCCGGAAACAATTTATTCTTACTTAAGACAAAGAGCACACGGCCTGACATTTCCCAGCATTAGAAGTGAAAATTAATGAGAAAACTTCTAAAAGAAGACAACATACAAATCCTACTTACAATCATAACCACGTGTACAAAATATGCATCCATAAACCTTCAAAGCCTTAACCATTCCTCATCTGACTGTCCCAGAGTGTTCCACAGTCATCGCTGATGAAGCCAACCACAGCCAGCCACTGTACAGATGGAGTAAGTGATGCCTTTACAACTTACCTAATGTCACACAGCAGGCAGCTGGATGTCACAATAAAGTCTCCCATGCCATCTCCAACTCAGCATGTTCTCATCCCAAGACGTTTATCATCTTTGTGATCCCAAACTGCTCGTGGATCTAAGACATTCTGCCATTCACCCAGAAGGGCAGCTCTGTGCTGACAGCCCCCAAATACTGCTGCTCCTCCTCTGTCCCGAATTGCATCTTGCATCTTGATTATTTGGAATTAACGTTTAAAACAAAACTGCAGCACCATTGCTGCCCCTTGAGTGTTCAAACCGTTGTGCACAAGCCTCTCAAAACCCTGAGCACATTGGCTTATCCACAGACACTGTGGTGGTGGCAGCTCCTTTCTCTGTGACAGCTTCAAAGCAGGAGAGCTGGAACTGATCGATCAAACAGCGGCCCCTGTTCCTCCACACAGCCTGATCCAGCGTGGGGAGGGATGGGGTCTGAGGCACAACCAAATACAAGGAAGAGCTGCCACTGCCTGGTAATCCAGAGTCAGCCTGGGTCTAGCTGAGGTCATGAGGACAAGGATTGGTTCCTGGAGAGCTACTAATGTTCTCTGGCATTGCAGACAGCAGCTGAAGGCATCTGAGGTGACAGGTCCCTTCAGAGCAGCACACGCACCAGCCCACCTCCCACAGGAGCCAGCCAACACTCAGTTTAGCCCACATGGCCCAAGCTGACTCAGTGGTGTTACACATCCCTGTTCCCCTGTCTTTTCTAACATCAATCACCTGTTCACCTCCACTGCCCAATTTTCTTTTCTCACTTGCTCCTAAACCATGGTCTCTTTTTTTACATTTTAGTATGGCTATGTTTCCCATGAGATTACTGAAAAATGATAAATTCAACAAAGTAACTCCTCTGCAACAGGAAGCAGAAGCAACACAACTGAGAGAAAAAAGGATATTATCTTCTGTAGTTACAGCACAAAAGTAGAAAAGATGTAGATCTATGCGAAGTCTCACCTTCACAAGAAATACTCAACAGATATATAAGAAATACAAACAAATTGAGACTAGGATGTTCTAATGTTCTGTGCAGATTCTTATGGCATCTGGAGTAATACTACTACTTAATTTTCCAAAAGGCAAATCTGTATCTGAAAACATCTTCAGGCAGCTTGCATGTCTACTCAATAAAATGAATAAATTATTCAGTCATGTAACTCACCTAGAAAAACAAATATAAACCTCCCCTACTTGCAAACCCACCTCCCCAGTAAATCTTTGCTCTGTTACGAAACATCTTTTGTGAGGTAGTGCCAGAGAGCACAGATTCATGATGCATGATGAAAGACAGTAATTCGTGATTTACATATACTGTGTTCCCATGCTGAACTCAAAATAGTTCTCTCGCTTGCCAGTTTTACTTTTGCTAGAGAATTTTGCCCAGATTTCCCAAGCTGTGCCAGCATATTCCATCAAAACCTAGTCTCTCCCCTCATTCCAGGCTGTTGCCATCAATGATGTGTCACTTCCCAGTACTGCTGTAGGAATTTTCCTCTTTTCTGCTGCAACTGAAACTTTTGACCTCATTATCTCCAGGATCAGCTCTCATACTATTTCTCCTTATCCCTCTTCTTACCAGGGAAAAGAAATAAATTACTTCCTTTGGTGCCGACAGCGTAAGGTCACACGGCCAAGTGCGGTAAAATTGTGAAATGTTGGTTTTGGCTCCCAGCTCTTTCAGCACAGGGCTCCACCACAGAGCTGTCTCCAGCCGCACTGCCCAGGCTGCCCGGGGCACCGGGCTGTGGTGCTGGCCTGCGTCAGTGACCCGTGGGGCGCGCGGCACTGGGCAACGCACAGCAGCACAGCCCGTGCACACGGCCGCCCGCCACCAGCACGGGGCACAGCCTGTTTCCCTCTCAGCGCCACGCAGCCGGGGATCCGGGGGATCCGGGGGACCCAGCTGCGCCTGTGGCTGCCTTAAACGTTTACGTGGATGCGCTTCCCTCACATACACATGCAGACCCGCGGCCAAAGCCACACAAACCCACCAGATTTACTGATCGGCCCTGGAAAAACCTCAAATAAACCACGAAATAGCAGCTACTGCAGCGCCGTGCCTTCATTCGCAAGGCTCCCTGGATATAGGAACGTGGGCACCATCGGGGAAACTTCAGTAAATACAATGGTCATTCGAATGACTTGATCTTGACTTTAAAAAGACGTTTGCTTACATATGGTGTGCGTTTAAATGTCTTTTTGGCCAGAGTTACTATCGATAAACAGGATTTTCATCTTCTAATCCCTACACAAATCCCTCATTTAGCAGCAGTATTGTCAAAACAATCCTAAGATTGTTGACCAATCCTAAGAATTTGTTGACCAAGTACTCAAAGAAATGTTTCATTGCCCTTGTTCTTACTTTTAATTTTCTTCACCGGCAAATATAAATATGTGAATGTGTAAATTTTTCAATACGGATAGGATGAAAAAGAACCAGTTTGTTTTTATGAGTGAAGTATTTCTTATCCACAGTGGCCAGAAAGGAAGAACAACCAAATTTTTCACAGTAAGAGGTTGCTCTTTATGTTTGTCAGCAGTTGAAAAAATAGTAAACAGAAAGTTTTATCAATTACAAATGAAATATTCCTCCCCACCATTTTCTTTTTTTTTACCAAAAAGCATCATGGTCCAGATATTCATGTAACCTCAACTGCTTCAAATATGATTATTATTATATCATTATATCATTATATGATTACATTTAGGAGGAAGTAGATGTAGACAAAACATTCAACAGATTTCTGTATTCAACTGAAAGCGGAAACATCATCAAAGTAACGATATATACTATCACAAAACAACTGCAAAGGCTTTAAACATGACCAAATTCTAAATAAATGCCAAGTCTTAATAACACCCATCATTTGGGGATAAAAAAGATTACACTGATCTATGTCCTGGGGCACAAGAGCAGTGAGTACAGTGATAAGCTGAACACAATGAGACCCATCATCCTTGAGTCGTGGTAATCTCACTGCATGGATGGAAAAGGTCAGCACAGATGCATCAAACTGGAATGATTTGTATAATAATAATTCTTATATAATGTTTCTCAGCAGTACTTCTAAGGCACAAAAGGAGGTCAGCATCATTATTCCCATTTACCTATGGAAAACCAAGCACATGGGAAAGAAACCCACTCAAAACTCTCATAGGGAGGCTTTAACTGCAATACACAGAAAGCCATTCCAAACTGAGCCTCCTTGCCACTGAAGCAAAATCAGAGTAAGAATCTGCCAGTGGATATATGTATGTTTCTCTCAGAACAAAAGCACTTTGCTTCTACATAAATTACTTTTCCATCCTTCAGTCACCACTATTGTTGCTTCTCAGGGAGAGAAACCAGTGTTGCTATAATTTCATATTTTAAAAAAAACATCATTGCCACATAACTATTATTCTTCCTGGCATTTGTGCAATAATTTTACTGGCGTACAAAAAGAAAAATGCAATTTAAATGATCTTCAGCTTCAAGCAGTCACAGATAAAGTTATTCATGTTTATGTACATGCATGCTCACATGCACACACTAAGCAGCTCACCAAACTCAGTTTAAATCTTTACGTGCTACCCTAAATAGCTTAATTTCACATAAACAACATGCACTCCTATGCAAATACGAAACTAAAGAGATTTTAGTGATTTTTTTTCCTGTATAACTAAATCTGTTAGGTCTGCAGCTTAGTTGCAAAGATAATCAGAAACAATGTCAACTGGAGAATCTATAGAATCTGTCACAGCCAGTTTGAAGGAGACCATGGCTGATGGGGAGCACAGCCCAACCAGCTGGGATTACACACAAAGCATACATCAACAAAAAAAGCCATTGAATTTTCAGACAAAACACCAGGGAAATGTTGGCCATTTGGATTTCATATTCAGAGCTCTAAACAAATGTCCACTTTTTAAAAGTGTCTCAACGAACAGCCATCTTTAAAAATACAGCCTACGGCTTGACTAGGATGGCAAAACCCCAGTTCAGAGCTGTGAGATAGCAGCAGCCCATTAGGATATTTTGCAATAACATGTGAGATGTGTCCTCAGGGTCCTCTGTTACACTAAGACATTTACTGATCTCCAAGATCAGTATTATAAAAGCACATGGAAAAATGGAATTATTATTGTACTATTAGTACACAAGTATTTTCTTGGTACATTTCTTCATTTGCACATTGCACAAAATTACTGGGCTACAAACCTAACTTTAAAAATTCCATAGAGATGAAATCAAAGAGATCTGTAGAAAAGAACACATAAAATGGAGCAGACAGTTTTTCAATGTACTTCAGGCTTACACTGAGCAGCACAATTAGAGTCTCTTACTGTTCAATTTGAGACAAATCTATAGGAGTTAACAGCTGTATGAATCTGAAAGTACCTGGCACAGGCCAATGGATAACTGCTTCCGATGTCTTGGTCATTTCAGAAGATCTCTTCAAGCATCCAATGAAGCACTTCTGTTACTGCAGCCCTCTGCACTAAGTTTTTAAAACACCAACCCTGTCAGGACTTAGTAAAAAATGGGTACTGTGTAATAGAAAGATGCATTGAAACGAAGCTCACTGTGAAGTTGTATTAGAAGTGAAGATTCCCACCCAAAGCAAGCTCTCTACAATTATGATATCATTAATGGCTCCTCCCTCATGGAGCCTGTTGCGAGATTAGTGTTCTGTGGCTGGACTCCCTTTTCCCTCCACAGCAGTAAACAGAGAACAACACGTAAACTCCTAGTTAACTGGGAATACAGTAACAAAAAGGTATTAACTAAGGAGACAGCAAGATTCCTCAAAACCATTGTGCGAGTCTACATCACACAGTTTAAGGTAAGAATCCTGTAGCAGATGTGCCCAGTCCCACCTGCCCCGCGGCCGCCTCTCCTCCCCCCGCGCGTGGGTGTGCCCTGGCATCCGCGGCGGCATCCCGGGATTTAACCGGGCTGCTCCCCCGCCGGTCCCACTCTGCTGCGCGGCCACGGCAGCGGCGCCGGCAAATTGAGGGGCTGATGACACTCACCGACCCCTAACGTGAGCTTTCAAGTGAGACCTGATTGCAAATCTCGACTTTATCACGGGGTCTCACACCCAGGCGGCTCCAACAGATCAGGGAGCCCCGGGAGCCCCTAAGGCGGCGCGGCGCGCTGGGAGTGCACGCGCCTGCGCGGGCACGGGGCCGCGGCGGCTGCGGGGGACGAGGGGCACCAGGGACACGGCTCCGCTCGGGGTCGCCGGAAAACGGTTTGATTTTCCACTGTCGTAACAGATGTGGACAGGATTACAAAACTTCAAGCATGTAAAAATTTAGTGGCTGCGTCTCCCACACAGATGAACTGTTAAATCCTCACGGTTCCACCTGCAGCCTTTTATCATGAACTCTACGGTACATCTGGCTGAACTCCTCACAGCTTGCAACAATAGCCCCAAACCAAAGGCAGAGCTGCCACTCTCCAACTCATTCACAAACCTAATTGCATATGCTTAAGGACTAACTTGAACTATTCTACTGAATCATTTTAACAGAATGGGCCAACCCCACAAAGACATTTTGCCACTTAAACCAGGATTTTGCCTGAATGATGGATGCAGTTCCTTAGTTCCTGTCAATGAACCTTACTGGACATCAAAGTTCTGTTGACACCCAGGAGCACATCAGTCTCGTTAGCATGGATCCTTCCAGGAGTATCTCCCAACAAGCACAGTCCATGATGGAAAACTCAGAGAATACCCGACACATACATACAGATCTATCCCCAAGGCTACAAACAGCCGTTTGTGCTCTCCAAAACTTGAGAGGAAAGCATCTCTTTTCCATTCAGCAACCCAAGAATATTCATTTACTAAACAAGGAGAATCAGAGCCATTTTTTTCTGTCTGGGAAAATTAAAATGCAGGTCTCCTACAGGAATAATCTCAATCACTAGTAATTTCAGGTAAGGAAATGAAGCACGGCCAGCCCAGCCCAGCCTGTCACAGCTGAACAATTTTGACTGCAACAATAAGAATCTACTATGTCAAAGATCAGCAGTACTTTAACACATACAGATCAGATCGTAGTACCTAAGCAGTCTGTGAGCATTAACTTCTCCCGTAGCAAAATACACCAGGAAAACACCCAGAGGCTGTGCATGGACCCTCTAAAGGTAAAGGACACTGAAGGTAATGGAGGGAAAGATAAATGGAACCTGATCAAACAAACACTGCAATGGCAGCAACAGAGTAACCCCTCCGGATGGTTCAGGGGAAAAACTTGCAGAGAAAGGAGATTTTGAAATCTAAGCCTGTGAATGGAAGAAAAGCAGAGAAATCCATTTTGAAGTGCAAGGGTCATGTGATCAGCTACTTTGATTAGGCATTTTTAGTGAGACAAAGACAGAAAATTTCTCCAACACAAAGATTATCTCATGGTGGTAAAGCTGTGGAAGGGAACTGCAGTATCTGTGTGAGTACAGAAACAGCAACAGCTGACTTGGTGTCTCAAGACATCTTCAGAGAGTCTGAAACAGCATCCTCAAATAGCCAGGCTGCTGTCACCAGGCAAAGGGACAGGGCAGTGGCTCGCCTAGAGCAGCAGCATTTCTCAAAATTAGATCCACTAAACCTAGAATTTCACAACAGATTTCATAGAAAAATAAAAGATCAGGGTTCATTAATAAAAAGGAAGACATTTTGCAAAGAATTTTCTATGTGCTCGAGGTTCAGCACAGGAATCTGAAGTGTTCCATTAATGCAATACTGTTTGTGCTAAAGGCAAATAACAAACACCACAATTATCTTTCTGGAAAGAAAAGAAAAATGCAACTTTTTTTAAAGCAAAAATTTCTAGCCCTTGAAATCTGAGGCTTTCAAGAAGGTCTTCATTAGAGCAAATGGCCTCTTCTCCTTTGTTCTTGAACACATAAATCCATCATGCTTCAGTCTAAGACTACCATGCAGGCACATTATAAATAAGGCCAGCTAAGTAGCAATAAATTGCCTTTATTTTTACTATAGCAAATGATTTAATTTAAATAATGTATATTAAAAAGACAAACAAACAAGCTGCCTTCACTAGGAAGCTCACAAAGTCCTATTAAGAGACAGTGGATCTGAATGCCTGCTTGGAGTTTTTCTCCCCCTTCTTAATTTCTAGAGTTCAACAGTGGATACACCAAAAGAAGTAAAGGATCCTTTAGACTGAGCATAAGAGACAGCTTAGATACTGGCTGTATCAAAGTTTCAACAGCTTGTACAAGTTTCCAAGCTTTTATGGAATATTTGATGTTCTAAGAAGAGTAATCCATTGTAAACAAGATGTTTTATTTCAACAGAGATAGCAACAAATTCTAATTATACCTCAAGGTTAAAAAAAAAAAAATCATTCGATCATAACATTTTATAAAATATACAAAAATGGAGGTAATAATGCATCCATCATCCCAGAAGCAAAATCTGATTAAGAGTGGGATACAGGTCACTGGGATATTCCTAACAGTAATGACCCATACTTTATAAAGTTATCCAGTTATTTTCTGGACAAATCAATTGCTTGTTTCAGAAATTATTTGAAAATGTTGCACTTAGTCTTTTTCCCTGGCATCACAACACAATAATCACAAAACAATGAAGTACAAAAGGCAATTATCTCACCAATGTGCAATAAATAAATCTCAAAGGCCTCCACCAGTCTGTCATGTTCTGCAAAGTTTAGAAAACTGGGAAGATACTGTAGCTCCAGCCATTTTCTGTTTAGACTGTCTCATTTTTTCAGTCTCCTAGGTTTGATGGCATGAGCCAAAAATCAACCTTCCTGCTACTACATGCATTGGTTTATTGCAGTGGATAACAGCAAACCAGTATTTACTTAGAAGTAAAAATGTCTCCTGAACTGCAAATCCTTGAGTTTTCTAATATAGAAAAGGGGGTTATTTTATTGGAATACCATAGCTATTATGACTGATCATAAATTGTTTTTGAGTTAAAAGTGATTAATCTAAAGGCGCTGAGATAAAACAGGATAGGACAAAATATAATTATTACTGTACATTGTGCAGAACATTCAGAAGTATGACATCATGCTTAGCCTTCTCTGTCATTTTGACTACAACAGAATCAGGGAACTTTAAGGGTAGGGTGGAAATCAGGAAATTCAGCATATTATTCACCATCAAGGAATGAAAAAAAGGGCTTACTTTATCCTCTTATTATTTTTACTACACCTTATTTTCCCCCTGAAATTCTGAAGACCCTCCCATTTTTGCTACTGACACATGTTGGTATTAAACAACCAATGGGGATGTATGAAATATATTTTGAACATTTAAATTCTAAGTATCCCAAATCTGAATCAACCATATGCAGTGAAATAAGTCTTTATTTATGTATTGAATAGAATTCTCTTACCTTTTGTTGGACTCTGGTTCTGATCTATAAATCCTTTCAAGTCTCCATTTGTGGAAGTCACACCAACCTGAACAAAACATTTTTGAAGTCTTAAAATACGATAAACCTTTCTGTGTTTTCTAATATGCAACTAACAATACTACGAAAGCAACTTCCTGCATTATGAAACATCATAATCCTATGGACAGTAGAGTCTAACAAGAGCATGAGACTCAAGGCAAGGTATCCAGGACATTTACTGTGTACACATGAAGACAAACTCTACTTTTAATGAAGTTGTTACCTAAAAAACACCCTGAATATTCAGACTGTGTACTACACATGACCCAAGCAGCCCATTGTGGCTATTATGGTGAAAGGCACCACCCCCTCCAAGTCAAAGGGAGCAGCTGCCACCAATAACACAGCAGAAATCTACCCATGTCCAGTTGCCTCAGTACTGAGCTGCACAGGCTACAGGTCTGAGATGTGACTATTGATGCATTCTAAATACATTCCACAGTCTTCAGAGATACACTGATTTACTGGAGACATGGAAAACTTAAATCTTATACAGGACAGTGCAACTCAGACTTTGGCATGCACACGAAGCATAGGAAGGTGTAGATTGTACAGAAAAATACAAGACCACAGCTTCTGGATGAGGAAGGGAAGAAATGGGAAGTCCCTCATATCCCAACCTCTTTTTAAAATATTATAAAATTTGAGTACTTCTGTAAATCATTGGGACAAAGGGTTCCACTATCCAAGTTAGAAGAAGGCAATCGTATGATGAAGGATCAAGCATTTTGCTTTATTTTACAGATATATGTAGTAATAATGGTAATAACATATGCTAGGGCCACTTGAAGAATTTCAATACACTCAAGTTGGAGCATCATTTAATTTTAAGTAAATTAAACAGCAGCAACTTAACTAAAATAAATACACAAGACAAAAGAATACCTACTATAAGCATTCAGTCTCAATTCTGATTAGAGACCTTGTATTCAGCAAATAATTTTTGTAGACGAAAATCAGCACACAATATTTCTACTAAGATTTTTTTTCCCCATCAGGAGACAAGACCACCAACTGTTTCTGCACTACTCTCACCGTAAAACACTGCCCAAGCGAGCTCAGGTATGCGCTTCTATAAACAAGACCTTCGAGCTCAGTCCAGCTCCTCAGTTTATCTCAGACGTTGTCGGTATTGGACTGGCTCTCTTCTGCCCTTCCTGGCACACCCAGCTAGACCCTCCTGCACTCTCAGGCGCTTGGGTGTTGCTGTGTCCCCAGGGGCTCTGCCGAAAGAGGGGTGTCCCATTCTCCCTCCCATCCCCGGGCTGTCTCCCAGCAGGTGGCAGCGGTGCAGCAGCGCTGCAGCAGGGCTGGGGAGGACCCGAGCAGGAACGCCCGGATTGGAGTAGGGCAAAGGGAGGAAGACATAAAAACAAACCAGAACATCTCCTCAGCACGGTTTGGTAGCAGAGCCATGAAGAAAAGAGCAGCACTCCAGGGTCTCTTGCGCTCGGGCACAAGCAGCGCTCGCATGGTAAGAGGCCACTGCGGCTCCTTACACTGAGGATTGTTCCCGAGGAGATGTTCCACAGATGTTTTCAGAGGCTGGCACGGGTGGAAACAGCACAGTCTAAAGCACTGCAAGGCCATCCCAGCTCCCAGCCAAGGGAAGAGGCTGAACTGCTGGTTCACACCTCTGCTGACTTCACACAAACAACAGTGTCAGCTTCTCCCAGCACCCCTGCCTGCCTCTGCAGCAACCAGAACACAAATGGGAGAAATTTTAAATTCAGGGAAAGAATAGGGGTCCACAGGGAGAAATATCATGTTAGATTATGGGCCTCAACTCATTCCAAAAGAAGGGATTACAAGGAACATCTTCAAAGCCAGCACTGAAATTTGTTCCCAATTGAACATTCAGCTATAGATCTACAACTGTACATTTCCCTATTAATTCAGATGTGTTTGATTAAAACACTGAAGATGACATACATACACAGTGTCAGAATGAAAATTCTGACTTTTACATTTAACTTTCTGAAAGATTTAGAAGGAAATATAACAAAGTATTTGAGAGGGGTCTATTTGTGTGTATGTTGTACTTCAGTGATCCAAATGAGACAAAATTACAGAATTTCAGTTTGCACAGAAATATGTTGTTTTCATTACAATGGTCCTAGTAGCACATTTATGAAGAACAGCACTTTTCTCATTTCTATAATCCTTGTATCTAAGTTTAGAAGAGCTTGAAAACAAACTTGAATTTCATGAGAACTGAAGTGAGAAATGTGGCAGATCTAAAGGAATTTGTTTCTCTCGCAGAAGAATGATCCCAACTAAGCCCTCAGAAGAAGCAATGTGTGATGCAACATTACAATACTGCTGCACAGCAAGACCTTTATAGGATTCCATCTCAGTGTTCAAGAGGTCCCAGGCCACGTTGTTATCTGCTTTTGGGAATCTTGTACTGTAACAACTCCTAAATTGAAACCAGCAAACAATCCAATGCTTAACTGGTATCATTTGTTACTTTCTGTACTACTTATGTGATATTTCTACTTTATAACACTGGTCCAGAGTGCCTGGATTACTGGGCATGGCAGGAGCTTGACTCCTGCTTCTGTTCATCTGCAGCACAAGGAATTCAGCCACGATGGAAGATGAAGAAAGGACTTGGCAGATCTTTGCATACTACTAAATATCTTTGAGGTTCGTTTGCCTTTCCTGTCAAGTGATTAAGTTTCCAAACAGGATGAGGGGAAAGAAAAAAAAAGAGTTCACAGCCAGAGTCTTGGATGGGGCCAACTGCCATGAGCAGCTCTTGCAGCTTGCCTTGTAGCCCAGCCTTCTCTACTGCTTGGCTGGGCAAGCCTCCGTGGCCAACCCCAGCAGTTAAACTTTCTTCCATGCTGACATGTGAAAGGAGAATATCACAGCCATTAACTGACCTTATCTACGGCAAGACAGCCACCTCTGAGAAGCCCTGACAAATAACTTCACAATAAAAACTAACAGTCTTATTGAAAAACCTGCTGAAGTTGTATCACACATTTGTTTGAGTAAACTAAACTAAAAATAAACTTACCCTGAGTATTTGCTCTTTGTTTTCTCCATTTGTTAATACTGTTTTGGTGTCATTTTACCTGAAGGACCGATGGGAAAGGAGATACAAAACAGGCAAGAAAAAACACATTTTCTCAAATAAATAAAGAATGAAATAACCCAGTTGGACAGGGTGATTTGAATTACATCTGGGTACAATGTATATGGTAAGCACATAAACATCTCTTTTCCAAGAGAACCTGTAACTTTTATTCAACATTTTATTGTTCATAGCTTCTTTAGTTGTATTAGTTTTCTATGGAAGGTCAAATTACCCACAAACAATTTTCCACAAGCAGATACCAGAAAGGGTCCTGCATTTAAAGAAAATGAGCAGCGAGCCCAGCCTGGATAATTTTCCCACCACAAACTCAAAAAGAACAAGGAAGGAAAAACAGCCATGGGGAAAGTTATTCATCTTGCATACACATTCAATCTATGGGGACATTCTGGCACACGCTTGAAGCACAAGCTGCCTTGGACAGAAGGCTGTTCAACACAGCTTCTTGCAAGGGGAGAAGCTGCTCCAGCCAGAGCTCACTGCACGGGGCTCTGATGCAGCAGGAGCACAGACATGCCCAGCTGAGGGGCAGTGATTGCAGAATGCAGAGGTGGCAGCTTCCTGCTGTGCACATTTGACAGAAGATTTGTACCCTTCAAGAGTTTCCTTGAAGATGCCCAAATCCCAGTACTTTAAAATTTCCTCTCCTTGATGATTCAAAATAAAGGAAAATGATGGAAGTACTCTCACAAAGCAGCTCTCTCCCTCAAGTCACTCTGCACATCACTAAACCATTTCTGACACTGTAACAAATACTAACCATACATTTGAAACAGGTTTTGAGCTGCAGAAACCCCCAGGCATATAAAGAATCTAAACCCTGCAACTCCGCAAATTCAAAAGCATTATGGCCTTCTAACAGTATCAGGAAACACCAGGGCTGACACCACTGCCCTGAGTGTGCAATTCTGAGTAACCAAGGTTGGGAAAACCCTAAGAAGCATTATCAATAAGGACACAAAGCACACGACCACCATATGAACAGACAAACATGAAAACTGAATCCTACCTTCATCTGCACCACAATAGCTGATTTTTTTAAAAAATAAACCCATAAATATTAGGTATCTGACAAGGTTTGCATGAGTTTGATACGCAAAATTTCAAAGCATGCACACCAATAAAATATTTCTTCTCTAAAGTAACCATAGCATTGTGCTGAAGTAAACGACAAAATTATATTTCTACACTGAGCACAAGAGTAGGTTACCCACACTGAATATCATGTCTGTCCTCAGAGATTTTCAAAACCCAAAGCCCTGATGGAGCCCTGACCCACCCTGAAAGCACCAAGCAACTGGGTTCCAGTGTCAGAGAGCTTTACACAAAGCACCAGAGTAGATGGCCTCCTGAAATCCCTTCCGACCCGTGCCACTGTATGACTATTACACAACTCTCCATGGATTTTATTGGGATTGGTATTTATCCTTTGACTGCATCGAACAAAAAGTCAAAGCCACAAATGACCTGGATTTGTGCAGCTGTCCCACATACATCAGTAGAATTACTTATTTGTGCTAGAGTTGAATATGACCTATGAAATAATAAGCAAAGGGCTTTGAATATACACATCAGTTGATGTCTTGGTAAGCTTGAATCAAAAAGCGAGATATAAGACACCTCAAAGCCTGGAACTACACACCAAATGAAGCTATTAATAAAGCCAACAGAAATTTCCAACACTTGAGAATTAATTTAACCGAACTATGTCACTGGCACCAATCTAACCCAATATGCACAAAAGCTTTTGCAGTTACTGAGCAGGGCACAATCCTAGGCTACCTACACTTTCATTGGGGGACACTTCTTTGGTGGTGTTGGTTCCTAAACCCACTCAGATTTAACTAGAATGCAGGATGCCCCGTCAAAGGCAGTCAACAGGCAAACTGCCCAGGGCCCAAAGTCATACTCAATTCACTGATCACTAGGATTAATCAGAACTGCTCTCTATACAAGCTGTGTACCTCAGGAAGCACAGTTAATTAGGCAGAAAATTAAGGTCAGGATGTTAAGACATTTCATAAGCTTCCTGAGAACTTGGGATAGAGGAGTCAAATACAGAGCCTCGAGACACCACTACAGGCTGGTTAATGAGCAAGCAAAGAAACGAGAAGGTCTTCAGTCTTCTAGAAAACAAGAGTGTACCAACAGCAGCAAAATAATGTGCTTTCTATTCTCTCTTGAGATCTGAGACTCAGACTCAGTAGAAGGATTTTACAGAGGTGCAAAGGTGAGAAGATTCAACAAAATGCGCAGCTTTCACATAAGTTTGAATTATTAGAGGAATCACAGACTCACAGAATATCTCAAGTTGGTAGCGACCTGAAAGGATCAATATGAAAACAGCATAAAGCATTGCCTCAGTTATCAACCTGACTCATGGCTGAGTTAACTCCACATGCTTAAAGAGCTTCTAACCAGTCCAAATTTATCAAAATACTGCAGAAGATGACGGGGTACATATTTGTGGTATACAAAAATCAGACAAGATTTCTGAATTTGAAGGTCTTTGTGATTTGTCCACACAATTCTGAAAGTCAGAAGTGACTGGCAGAATGCCAATATGAAAAGTAACACATTGAAGAGTTATACTTACATTTTTTGCCGTCATGTCAGAGAGTATTGCTTTATATTTCATAAAGCCATAAGATGTCCCTTTTCATCTTCACAGAATCTTTAAGATGAACATCCTGTAAGACAGTTAATGAAATATCTTAGTTGAAACCCAAGGTTCTGATAAAATAATCGCCACAATAGTCAGGTTCTGCAGAGATACTAAAAATGTTCATTGCTTGAAACAGGCAGAGATGAAATCCTATATATAAAAACCCAACTCACATAAAGGCCTGATTACATTAATGTGCTAGCAAACCATGTTATATCATTACTAAAGTTTTGTAATTAAAACCATGCAATCTGTTGCATTTAATGCCTATTTGCTTTAAAAATGGAAGTGAATTACTTCTCTCCACTGTCTCTTTACCCACCAACAACAGAGAAGGCTTTTAAAGAAATGTATATATACAGAAAATATTCAGAATTTTTAGGAAACATGCAAGAAAAAAGCAATTCAGCTCTAACTCATCTTTTAAATATTTTCATGCTTATTTACTAAACCTGTGTGGTTAGAATTATAATATTAGAATTCCAGGAAAAGACAAAAAATAGTTTAAAGTGACTTATTTTTTAAGTGAAAGCTTCCAGAAGTCTTATAGAAAACAGAAGAAAAGTTACAAATAAATGCTGTCAGCACAAACCATTTTAAAGATAGAATTAACTTGACAAAGTGTTTAGGTACCTTGAAAGTACTTTATAAGTAGTATTTGCAGTTTAAAAATGGACTACAAAAGACATCTGAATTGCATTTGGATAAATAAGAGAGAGAGAACTGTTCACACTTTGAAGTGTGGAGTCAATTCAGTAAAATTAGGAAGACACCTAAACTACTTATCAAAGAAGAGTCATGACCATTTACAGCAGAGTTTACCAGCTACAAAAGTAGGGTGCAATTCATGCCATTTCCTCTGTATTTTAACCTATGTGAAGTCTGAGAATGGCCAGTGTCTTCACCTCCCTTCAGGAAAGTGCCAGGGGTTGTTTCATTAGTGTGTGCAACTAATGACATCTACCATCCCATCCCATCACTGCTTTAGTAGTTTTGGATAACCCAGGAGAATTTTAAATTCTAGACTGTTTCTATACATTTCTTGGTTTACTCAGATATCATATTAATTAAACTGTTAGTGGAAAACCATTTTATTCAACTTAGAGGTGTCCTCCACTTCCTGTTGACTGAGTTGTACTTGTCTTCTGTAGTTCCTTATCTTCCCTTTATTGCAGCCATAATTAAGCAGTTACTCTGGCATGTGAAGACCACACAATTCTACTAAGACATTCTCTTGTGAAAACTTGTACATTTTAGTTTCACCACAAAACATCCAAGAAAATAATACACATTTTTCTGGCTTCAGAGAAGATACTACAAAGAGGTATCTATTCCCACTGTGGGGAAAGGAGCTACTGGATCTGGTAGTAATCCTAAAACCTGGAGCCATAAAACTACAGAGGTCATGGCAAGGAGCAAATACTGAGTCCTGGCAATGCATCTGAAAATTATGATCTTTTTGCCTGTTCTTTTGCGACAGTTCTGACTCCTGCAAACTCTCCAAATCCATTATCTGGAGCTCTGGCCAAAATTCATGTTGCAGTCTGACCTCCCTCTCTTTCTTTAAGAGGCTTTACTCAAAGTAATCTACTCAAATAAAATGTAGTTAAGAACATAATTGCTGAGCAGTTTTAACTCATTTACAGATAAGCAAACTAGGTTCATCTTTGACAAGTCATTTGCTGTCAAGCTTAATGATCCAGAAGGTATTGTCCATAAACTATTACAGTCCTTTGCCATAATGCTCTTCAGCCAGTATGAACAGTTGGTATTCTTCCAGCTTTATGAACACATTTTGTCAAGCCCGAGAAGCCAGACTTTGTGACCCTGCCATCTGCCATGACCTCTTGTCAGGTTCAGACAAAAGACCCGACACAGATGGCCTCAAAATGGAGATTTTCTTCATCCCCAGTTGCTGCATGTGCTTGCACCACACAGACAGAAAAACGTAAAACTCAACCTTTTTTCTTCTTTAGCTGGTTTCTACTGAAATGAAGCCGCATAAAGACAGGTTCAGAGCCCAGAGCACAAGACACAAAGATGGCTTTTTTTGAACTATGTTCGCCCCTTCATAAGCTAAGCCTTGGTTTATAATCCACTCCCATAAATTTGTCTTTTGGTCGAATATTGTACAGTCCAAGGAGCCAACCAAACTGTCTGACTTTGTAAACCCTGAGTTGTAGCTTCTTCTAGAATATATTTTTAATCACTTATGCCACTGACATTAAAAAGCCACTCGGAGAATTAAATTTACAAAAGCCCAGGTGATCAAGCTCTTGTTACAGCAGAACAGTACAGGAGTTTTATCTGTACCTCTTCTCACTACAAGTTAAAAGCCAGATCTGTTCTGAAGTTTTGGTGATTCTGAAGCTGAATCCCAGTGCAACAAACCGTGCAAAACAGAAAACAGTTATCTACAGAATAACATTGCATTCCTCCTTATGTTTATTTTCTATCTATTGTCCAAAGTTTTATTCTTAAATTACTCCTATAAGACAACATAACAGTCTGTTCTCTGCCTTACCAAACTTACCCTGGTTTCTCTTCTAAAATTTTATCAGTACTTCAAGTCACACCCTCACCTAGACCAGCACCATGCAAAGATCCTCCTCAGTGCCAGAGGCCAGTTCCCAACAGAAAGTGTCATTTATGTAATATTACATCAGTACTAAACATCTACAAATGAAGACAACTATTGGACAATCACCTAAACTGTTATGATGAAAAGTCTTCACAGAACACATGAAGAATAAAAAAGAGATATTTTAGTATACTCGAATGATTTTTATCACCACTAAGGAGCGCTATTTTTCACTTACTGGATAAACAGTATTGCAAAGTGAAAATTATTCCAGGTAACTGGGTCAGCTAAAAGGAAAGTGTGATGAGTTTCAAGAAAAAGAAACCTGTATAACATCAACATTTCCACAAGAAAGTAATTTACACTCTTCATATCCCTCTCCACAGTACTAACTTTCAATTTTTACAAGACTGATTTCAGAAGACAGCAGTAACAAGAAGACTCCTTATTAATCAGTACAGGCTCAGTTTTAAACCACTAATTTATGCACAGCATCTACATGGCTTAGACCACCTGTTACACATATGCTGCTTCAGTGTGTCTCAGTTTTCAGATCAGTAAAATGTTAGAATTATTAAGTACTTATCAGAAATCCACCTGCTCCCAGGAACTGTTTCGCCAGTTTGTTCCTAAAAAAAGTTTCAATATCTAACTCTTTTTTGAAAAAAAACGAGATTAAAAAAAAACAAGACAGGAATGCCATATAACATCCAGCCTGCCACTCAATGAAGCTCTTCAAAAAAGCCAACCAAGGTACTTATTCAACAAGTCACATACACAGGATGGGAAATAAGTCACCACCTTCAGCTGTCACACAGTAATTTTTATTTTGAAAATAACGTTAGAAAGTAGCTCTAAGGAAGCATTTGAAAGGAATTCCCACACTGACGTGTATGATAAAGGTCTGGCAAGTATCAACTTATTTTTCCAGCTTTTACTGCGAGCAATTGTATGCCTTCAAAAAAGTCCTAGTAGATAACAGACAAGGTGATAAGAAAGACTGAACAAAGGAAATCTAAGTGACTTGACCACTGAATGATATTCCAAGTTTTTAACAAAATAAAATAATTTAAGAAGAGTATTCAGTTTAAAAGTGCCATTGTTTAATCACCTTTACTTGACTTAAAAGGCTGCAGCCTAAGAATCCAAAGCACAGAAGTTCTCCCAACTATACGACACAAAAAGGAAATGAGGATTATTGCTTTAAAACAAGATGCAAACGAAAGATAAAACTACCCGAACCTAACTTGAAACTGAAAATCTCATCATGTAGTTAAGATCAAGTAAAATGCCAATGTATCATCAGAAAAAATTAACTGACACCTCCTGGCAACAGCAGTAATTATGACTCAAGTTGACACAGCACGAAGAACCTGGAAAAACAGATGAGGCATTCCTGCAAGTTCAATGAGTATAAACTGTAGCACTTCAGCTCCGTGAGGGAGAACCACCAACCTGTGTGGTCTGCTAAAAGCAAATGTCTGCTCATGGACTTCATGTAGCAAATACTGAGGCAACAAATTAATTGGATTCCATTCGGCACTCTCAGACTCGATCCCAAATGCTACATCCCAATTACCCCCACTATTTGCTGTACTTACTCACTGTTGTACCCATTACATTACTACCAATGTACACAGCATATGACTGTACATGTATACATGACCAGAAAAAGCACTGTTTGATGTTAGGAGGCTGCTGAATATCCTGAATCCCAGGGATGAAGACGGGTCTGCGTGAGAAGGACACGTAACACGGGAAGAAAATCCAAAGCTGGATTCAAACTCCCTTCCAGCTGAAAGCACTCAAAGTCTCCATTCATTTAACTGCACTGCTGACCCTCAAGCTCTGCTAAGCAGCAGTCCTGACAGTGCCCAGTCCCCAGGTCCAGCACCTCAGCACTGGATGCTCCTTCCCTTAAGGGATTGGTTTCTTAGGTGTGTTCTTAGACACGCCGAGCGCCAGTACCAGCAGTAAACTACATGTCTAAGAAGAGGAGCAGCACTCATGGCTTCTTTCAAAATCAATGAGGTGAAGCATGTCTCTTACTGTCCAAAGAAGGAGAACTTTACATTAAACCTGTGGAATAATTCCCAAGCATTTGAGCCTTTGGAGGCTCTTTTAATTCCCCAAACCAGCTTACTGTCATTCAAGATAGAGCACATAGGGCCTGACATCAGAATAGTGGGTAACATCCATGCAGCACTTAAAGCATGATCTAAAATGTCTTCTTGAGTTTTACAGACAACTTTTATCACTACCAAGATAAATTCGGAATTAACAGACAAATACAAGACAAAATTTCTTCAACAAGTGAATAGCTGGACCTCGAATTATTTTCAAACGTCATCCCCTTTCATTTAATTACTGTTCTGTACTTCACTAGAAGTATGATATTCTAAAAACCTGTGCTTTTGTTACAGTTCCATTAATGTATATGACAATATATGAACACATACAATGGTCTTGCAAACTGAACTATTACAGGCCTGCAGTTTGACTTGCTTAGATTGATTCTTATGCTATAAATATTGAAAAGCATAAAAGTAAATTTGAACAGTCTATAAAGCCCTTTATTGGAAACTATCACTGCACACAGAACATCAGACCAAGGAGCAAAGGAGTTCCTTTAATGAAACTATGAAAGTAAGATCACTTACTACAGAAGAGTCAGTCTACAAATCAAATAATGGGGGGAAAAAAATAATTTGTCATTCTAATACTGGATGTTACAAAACACACCAGAATCAATCCAGGAAGTTGTTACACAACTGTCACTCCCTACCACGCCTGCACCTTCTACAATATTTCCTTGCATATTCCTGGTTTCTCAGATCCTGCCATAAGCATTCGTGCTCTCAGCTCCACCATGGTATGTGCACTATTACCACACCAAGACATTGGGATTGTTTCCCACCTAATACCTAAAGTTTTGTGATAAACCTGTCTGATTCCAGTGATTTCTTGTCTTTATGCACAAAAAATCCGCAAGTGCATTTCCTTGCGGCAGACCAGACAGCTGATTTTCCCTATTTTAAGATTCACTGTTGGTTCATTAAGTCATGTACTGTGATTGTAATGGGAAAGGTAGTGGACAAAGTCTTATACCCTTACACTCAAAAAATGAAAAAGCAAACGATTTAAGAAATTATCACTTAGAGACAGCTAAGAACACTATTTTAAGGGAGCACACCAGAAGAAATGCAATTCCAAGAACTGAGTTAGACTGGCTACAACTAGAACTCATTCTGCTCCACATTAGGACACAGAAATTTAATATTTCCATCTACACAGGATGGGCAGCAGCAGCTTCCCCCCCATACCATGCAAGTCACTACTCTCATACTGCATTTAGGGATTCACATTCAGCTTTTAAAGGCACAGTGACAAGGTCTGCACATCTAAACCAAGTAACATCACACACCCTTGAAGAGGATGTAATGCTGGAATTTTGGTCCCTGTTTCTTCACTAAACCTATAACAATTTTAGCCAAAGCTACTGGAAAATCTTCACTGTGAGGGTGCTCACAACTGTTCAGGAAGTGTGTCCAGATACACCAGAGGTCTCTACAGTGCTGTCCAACACAGACAGAGTAGACAGAGGCAAGGAATTCTCTTGTACTGCTGACATCCCCTGCAAAACAGCACTGCTGCTGCCCAGCTGCATTGCCTGGCCTGTGTCTTTTACGCTGGAGAGCTGCTGCCAAGATGCTGTTCTGAAAATTGTACATTCCAACTTCATAAAGTGAGGCCACCAGTCAGAACCCCCTGCAGCAACTAAGAGCATTTGTCTCACTGGTGTGTCTTCCGTAAAATTAATCATATTAAGATAGTGAAGTCAAATGAGTTTTTTTTGCTATGCTGCAGTAGTGATTTTTGTTCAAAGAGAAATTAGTTAAAAGAAAGCCAAATAATTTGACAGTAATATAAGATCACTCTTAAATTCATCCATGAGACAACCTTATTAATATTTAATAATTTTCTTTTTTACCCCTACTATAGAACTAAATCATTTGATCTGTTACTCTGTCTTCTTCTAGAGGCACTAGACTCACTTCACAGTAAGAAACCATTCAAAGGAGAACTTGACTTTTTTTCCTCTTCACCATCTCTCCTGCCAAGTCTTTTCTTTCCTATAATGCAAACTTCTCCTTAGTCCTCCATGTTTTTTCCAAAGTGCTATATTTAACACCCTACATGTTACTTTGAACAGAAGTTCCTGAAATTCAGTACGTCACTGCATAAAAAACACTGGTGGGTATACACAGCATTGGCATAAATATGGGCTGTGAAATACAGTTCTGCATTTGCCCTGTAGCACTGGTCCTCTCAGTCTTTGCCCTACTTATGCAGATCCTGTTTGATTTATGACAGGATATAATATAATCAAAAGATCTGAAGTTAATTTGGGAAGGGTAAAGAAATAGAGAAAATGTATTAATTTCTTTTTTAACAGCATCCATTTTTACCAGCATAACATTATTTCTGCATCAAAGATTGTATCAAGTTGCAATTTGTAACAGCATCTACTAACATTCTACTATCTTCTATCAACATAACTAAGCTACATCAGTGATAGCAGTTGGAAAAAAAGTCACTGTGAACCTTACTACCAAAGAGTCAAAAAAACAATTGAACTGCTTTCAGAATTATGAAAACTGACCAAGAAGTAACTTGTAAAATTTTTTTACCCAGCATACTATATCATATAAATTAAAACTATTCATTTTCTCTTTCACACCAAGAATTTACAGAGAAAATTAAACCCAAAGTCCTTTCTCCAAGGGAGTACAGCATAAGCTGTAATACACAGCTCGGCATCCCCCCTTTACTCAATGAGGGAGCACACTCTCATTTGCGGTTTTCTTCCACATTTTAAGGAAGTTCGCTTATTCCGTATTTTCCTCCTATTGTCTGTATTCTCAGCTCCAACAGACGGTGTTTACACTGGGTTCACCTCTGCCGCTGAGCCCTTTACAGCTGGAAGCCCGGGCAGGCCTGTAACTCCCAGGAAGAGGCAGGCAGGGAAGTTTTGTTGTTGTTGCGCCGGACTGACCCTCTTCCGATAAGA
Source organism: Tichodroma muraria (assembly GCA_013390105.1). Classification (NCBI taxonomy): domain Eukaryota; kingdom Metazoa; phylum Chordata; class Aves; order Passeriformes; family Sittidae; genus Tichodroma; species Tichodroma muraria. The sequence continues at coordinate 61,897 of WAAG01044235.1, forward strand.
CCCGCGGGTGAGAACCGCCCCGACACGAAGTTCAGGCACCACTCACTGAGCAGGCCCGGGCGCTCGGCCGGTGC
>WAAG01044235.1:62630-80155 GCA_013390105.1 Tichodroma muraria
CGCGGCGCGCGCCGGCCGCTGTCAGTGCTGGGGGCCGCGGGTTCGATCCTCGCGGTGGCTCCAGGCGGCCGCACCTGTCCCGGCGGCGCCCAGGTGCTGCGGGCGGTATGAAGCGTATAAATACACAAATATATAAATCTATATAGGCCTGTATTTACACACAGCGCGCGGCGCCGCGCTGGCTGCCGCCGCCGGCCGTGCCGCTTATCTGCGAGGCGCTGGTGGGGCTGCGTCCTGGGATGCAAAGTTCAGCCCCGCCGCGGGCCCGGCGCCGCGGGCGCTGCAGGAACGTCCGGCCCCGGCGCGGGAGCCGGCGGCAGAACGAGGCCAGGGCCGCCTCTGCACCGTGGCCGGTCTCAGCTCCGTATTGCCCCTGCGAACAAAGGCTCCCGGGCCAACCAAGGCGGCAGCAGGGCCGGGGAGCAGCGACCGCGCCCTCGCACCTCGGCCGGGACCCGGCACCTCCCCGCAGCCGCAAAACCCAGGCCCGGCTCGGCGCCCTTGGAAAGTCCTAAGGAGTGTTTGATTTCAACATTTCCTTACCGCTTTAAAAAACTGTTTCAATAAAACAGGGTTACGTATTCTTACAGAGACTGTATAAATAGAAAGCACTCCTGCGAGCAAAAAAATACTTTTGGCACTAGTTCCATTCAAAGCAAGGATGCAACATTTGTTAAGTCTTTCTCGAGTGCCGCCAGGCACACATCGAGGGCGTGCAGTTACCCATTTTGCACATTTCTCTAACACAAATTCAGCTTAATGCCACTGAGCAAGCTGGGGACACAAACACTGTTTATGTGCTTTAGATCCCTGCAGATCATACATATACTAGATCAAATGTGATAAACTTTAGTTTTTCTTGCATTACAGACAACATTAAATGCTCTAGAAAGACATATTTTTGATCCTGTCCCCTTCACTAAAAAGGGAAGGAACATGAAGAAAACAGGTGTTCAGCCTATAAAATTGAGTTCCTAAATGTCAGTCTAAGGAAAATATTAGCAAACCTTTACATTTACATTACATACAAGACCTTTACTTTATTACCTTACATTTACTTCAATGGGGCAGTTTGCAACCGAAAATCTTGCATGAGCCTAGGAATTTGCAGATTGTGGTTTTAGTTTCTTTTCATCCTCTATAAAACACTTTCCATGACATGTAACAAGACCTTTTATCAATATTGGCAGTGTTATGCAAGACACATTCACAAAAGCAATAGAAATATGCAAACTATTGTGTATTCTCTCGGAGCCCCCTCTAACAGGCACAACCACAACCACTAACATAACACGTGCCCTGACAGAAGCGCAGCAGGCGCACACTACCTTAAAAAAGAAAGCAAACCAGAAGCAACCAGGTTGGCCTGTTACTTCACTACTATTAGTTACCACAGGTAAACAAATACCTCAATCCAGCCTAAATAAAGACAGTTGGGCTCCATACATCTCTTTTTGGTTCATTGGTTTATTTACTTTTTTGCAAGAAACACTGATGAGGTGAAATCAGATGCTGGAACTGATTATGAACATGAAGAATAGCCATTTTAACCCCCAAGGAGAGAAACAGAAGGAAGGTCATGGCTGTAGTTTGCATTTGCTTTCAACACCAAATTGCAGACTAATTATATATACACACTATTGAGTTTGAAGGTGGTGGAATAATGACCAATTTACATGAGTGTAAGTACGCTACTGATGTAACATTCTAAACCAATACACAATCTTTCAGAACTTCAACAAATCCCAAATTTTACCCCAGAATGAAGGCTGCATTGAAAAAAACCTAGAATTGGTTTTTTTAGGCACGCTGAGGTGTGGGTTGAGCGGCTACGCCTGCCCCGCAGGAAACTCTCGTGTCTCCCTCCAGAACCCATCTGGGGTCCCAGCCTTAGAACACCACCTTGCTCCCCCTGGCCAGTCAGATTGAGTCAGATCCCTCCTAGATGCCCCCTCTTTCCCCTTTCACAACACACACATTTCAGTATTTGCTAGTTTTACCGCTTCCCTGCCAGCCCGCAGCCCTTGCTATGACAACCTGCACAAACATTAATCCAAAACAGGCTCCCCCTCCTCCACCACCCCTTTTCTCCTGCTGAACCTACCCCAACTCCTCATAAAGCCTTAAACTAACACACTGCCCAGCTTCTGGGTCAGAGCACTGCCACACTCCCCAACTCACCTGCAGGACTGTCACACCTCAAACACAGCTAGAGGAGATGCTCCAACTCAGGGTACACGATTGAAGGAAACTGAGGAAATGGTGCAAAATTTGACCTTCTGTGTATCAGCACAAGAAAATTACTCATAGTTCTTCAGCCCTCTTTCAATGATGTTAAATCTATAAACATTCTTATCTCCAGTGTCTGTGGAATACAAACCACTCACAGCTTGAACTTGATATTATTCTGAAATTAAAATGTTTAATCATTTTACATTTTGGAAGCTTATTTACACATAATCCTGAGAAAATTACAATAATTTAGTATTAGAAATAAGCAAATATATAAGAATAATTAACTGCACATTTCTTTAATTATATTTTGTTTAAGAAATACAAAAGTAATTTATAGCTTTAAAAATAAGACTTTTTACTCCTTTTTAGCTAATAATAATAGGATTTAAAAATGGCCTTGAAGATACTAACAGTACAGATTTTTACAAGTTAGATAGCATGCCTGGAACTAGCTTTAATGTATCTGTGCTGGCCACTTCAGATAAGATTGCTTTTGGTCTTTATAAAATTTTTAAAAATTGAACTACAAGCTAGCTACAAAGTATCAGTTACCAAAATCCTGGATTTTTTTTAATGGAGTGTTGAAAGTCTATTTGCTTTTGTATTTCTTCTTGATCTAGTGTACAAATAATGTGATCACAGTGCCTAGTGTCAACCAAAGGTGGTAACAGGCCACTACCAAAACAATGTCTTTGTACACAACTGAATTCCCCACAAGCCAGCCCCAACAATCATTTTGTTTCTTAGCAATGCCTAGGGGAGTAAATGTGCCTTTTACCCTTCCTTGATAATTAACACACCCAAGATTTTAAAGATCCGAAGGGAGGTGAGTTGCTCAGCAGAAAATCCATCACAGTGTAAACAGCCCATGTGCAGTACATGGCAGGATTTGAGCAGCTGGGCCACCCAAAGGAGGTCACTGAAGGGACACAAATGCTGCAGCTGGACCACAGCTGCCACAGGGATGATGAGAAGGTTCGTTACAGTATGGTAAGTAATCCAGCAGCAGAGGGGAAACTAAAATACCACACAACTTAAAATACACCATCACCAAATTTCAGTTATGGTTTTTTACTGTCCTCTTAATGTCGAGATGTTATAAAATATGAATTAAACCATCTTAATTCTTCTGAAATTAAAATGCCAATTTCTACCAGGATGGCGAGTGTTTCATTGCTTGGAGCCATGCATTCATAGCAGGTCTGTATTCCTCTGAATCCTTTTGGGGCTCAAATATTGCTTCTATTCGCCTTAGCTTCTTTAGTTGTTTTTTGTCTGTCCAAAATCCTATAAACAGAAAATTCATTCTCCAGCTCAACTACAAGTATGTTATTTTTGAGTTGTTTTAATCTATTTCCAAGAGATCCAAAGCAGAAACACAGTAAGAAATAATGACAGCTTTTCTTGACTCTACCAACAACTTTCACAGAGGGAAGCATACTTTTAATATTGTGAAAATCCTTTCCAATAGGATCCACTTGTTTGGAATCCTGACAACAGTGCATCTGCTTAACTGGGACAGTTTCCAAGGAACAGCTCTGGTACACTGAAGTTCCCTTAGGTTGCATCCACAAAGTGCTTTTGGTTGCAGGTCCTTCTCAATGAAGAAGGGCCACAGAAACCAAGACTTAGGCCACTTTCCTACTGTCTTAAAAAATTGCATAAATGGCAAGAAACAGCTGGTGTTACAGATTCCTATTAATTTATGTTATTAAATCCTTCTTGTCTGTCAAGGGTCTCAACTTTCTCGCACTTTTAATTGCTGAATAAGTCTTAGCCAAGCACATAGTTTTTAAGTTCATTTGTGTTATTTACATATCAAAGCACTTCAACAAAAACATGTTTTGTAGGTGCGTATTAAGTAAAACCATCAACAGTTTGTAGCTTTCAGTCTGGTAACATAAACAATTGAACAATTCATAAACAATATGAAACAATTCTGTGTGAGTAGAGCTATTTTTCCTGTTAATAATTTATTTTGTACTTCTATTCCCGTGAAAGCCTCAAAGGATAAAAGCTGTGTTCCCAGAGCACAGACACAGCCTCAGTGGCAGTGACAGCGCTGCAGGTGAGCACAGTGGCTCCCTGGCCACGGGCTCCCTGGTCCATCCCCAGCCAGCACCACTCAGGCAGTGCCAGTATGGGAATGGAGTGCCTGAGTCAAGGAAGAGGAGGCAGCAAAGACAGGATTCACTTTCCTTCTCCAGTGAAACATAAATACTATTTACCTTAGATTCCCACAAAAATAGCTAAAGTAATCCTTTGGGGGGGGTTACAATTATTTGAAGTTATGCCCTTTTTTTGTCTGATCTCTTTTCTATTGTATTTACAAGCATTACAAAAGGAAAAAAAAGCATTTTTAATATCTACATACCTGAAGCAAGGCCTGCTAGAAAAGCTGCACCAAGACTAGACATGTCTGCATTTGCAGGTTTTTCTATTTTCTTATTAATTAAATCTGATGTCATCTGCATGACAAAACTATTATTACTGACACCTCCATCAGCTCTACAGGGAGAAGGAAAGAAGTAGTTAAAAAAATGTGTTAAGTGCTTATTGCCAACATTTCAGAAAACAACTTTTGGTATTTCACACTTATACATAAATCTTCCTGTCATTCATGCACAAATGCATTTCCACTTTATGGGTAAATTTAGAGGACAGAACAAGGTGCCAAAAAGGAAGAAGAAAAAGATTATTAACTCGGAGAGGAATGGTGGACAGACAGGGACACAGGACACTATCAAAAGCTCTGAAAGTTCTGTCTTTTAAAACTAAATGTCATCTTGGCTGAAATGTTAGGATTTATAACAGAACATTTACATAGTTACTGCTACAATATGACAACAGTCAAAACCATTACACCAAACAAACCCTCTCACATGTTCTCAGATCTGGAAAAGTACCATTTTCCTTACCACCAAATCTTTGTATTAGTTTGCTAAAAAGCCTTCATAGCTGCTTCTTTTTCGGAGGAAGTTCAGAATAAGGCTTCCATCTGCCTATTTTCTTAATTTGAGACCAATTTAACGGAGAAAACTAAAACTTATCAGTGCTGATCTTTAATCATCTGAGATTTCAAAGTAATTACTCTTGCAAACAAAAAACTGTAACAAAGAGCAATCTTTGAAATGTCCTAGACAGGTTCATTATGCTCTTACACTCCAATACCAGTCATAGATGGAGCTGTTGCTCTATCAAAATGCAGAGAAGACGTTCTAGTGTTTATTGCTATAGAAAGTGTTGGGTAACAAAACACATTAGTTATAGGACATGTGTACTAAAGCTGAAGGCTCTTGCTCTGTGCTACCCTCGATGGTGTTGAAACAAGCAAAGAGAAGTAATAGGAATCTATGGAGGACTAATGAAAACGATGCCCAGAGACCAGGAAGGAACAAGGAATACAGGACAACAGCTAAAAAAGGAAGGAATGAATTTATGGGATAAAAACAACAACAAAAAATCAAAAGTAATTGACAGATGCAAAAGATGTGCGGATGTAAGGATGATAGAGCAGTTTGCAACTCTACTGAGAACCCCACTTAGTGTGTCTCATTATGTTTTAACATTTAACCCACAAGCTGAATTGTTACTGATTTTAGTTAAGTAATACAGACACAATCTAAAACTGCAATTTTATATCCACGAATAAAAAATAACATGATCATACAATTTAAAGTTTACATTGTAATGTAAATGGCATCAGAATTCTAATGCTCCCTAGGCTGTATTTCTACACTTCCCATATTTTACGAGTTTTTTAAGAGTTTGCACTTTTAATGTGATTTTTCAAATTCTGGATGTAATTTTCTAGTTAAAAAGCTTCCTAAGTAATCAAAGCTCTGGTACTTCTCATCTTTTCATTAAACCCCTAACCCTGGCTGTTTATTCACCTTTTCCTGCTCTCTCCCAATATGTGATGGAAAGCAGAAGCTTTTATATCCTCCTACTTCTGTACTCTCGCTTTTTTTCCATGGAGAGTCTGATTTTTTGTCGACATGCCTGCCAGCATGTCTATTCTTCCTCTGCAGGGGCACAGAAGGGATGGGAATGCTCGCCTCTACTCCTGACTGCAGTGCCATGCTGACCCCTGGCTGCCCAGGGGAGGAATTCTGTTGCAAAGCTTTCTGCGCCTCAGAGGGCTGGAGCTTCTGATAACTGGTGTGCTCAAAGAAGGTCTCTACCAAAATGTGAAATGTGGTCTTCCTGCAATGTTTAGCTCAGTTAAATGTTGTGCAAGCATATTCTAGGGATTACGGTTACCTCACTAAATTTGATATGGTTCTTCAAAGATTAAAGCAAAACCAACGTCTTAAAAATTTAATTGTGAAAGTAATCTCCCTCTTTCCCCTCACAAATAGAACCAATTTTAACCAATGTTTTCAAAAAATTGTCTGTGAAAGACCCAGCACAGAAATTGTCAGTATGAAAGAATGATGACAAAGGGGAGAATGACCTCTCTGGCAGGCATTGCTATATGCACTCTAGTCTACCTGAAACATGGATATGCCTTCTTTTTAATTTTTGTTTTAATAATTAGAGCAGTTCATTACCCCCATACTAACAATCACCAATGCCAACAGCTGTGGGTAGACTCTACTGCTGCTTAAGTTACATTAACATTTGACTTGGAAATCATCTACTTCTAAACTGCAGAATTTTCACAGTAAGACAAAATGCATAATAAAGCACAAACCTGCTTAAAATCAAACTCTCATATATCAAATTTAAAAGTTACAGGGAACTTACCGAATAGTTCGAAGAGGAATGTGCACCTTCTTCACAATGATATCATAAAGCAGTTTATTTCTTTAAAAAAATATTTAGTTCAATTAAGTATTATATATTCCATGAAGTGTTCTCAGTATCTACATGGTCAGAAAATAAATGCAAGGCAAGAAAAGCCTCAGTTCTGTTAGAACTGCTGCAATAGCTGAAAAGTTTCTAGAATGCATAAATGAAAAACCCAAACCCATTGAAACTGGTGTTTGGTCTTTGTCACTATTACAAAGGCAAAGTATGGCTAAATCATGGCCCATTCTATAGCAAGTCACTGTAGAAGGTTCATTTTTCCCACTGAAAGTTACTGATAGATTTCTAGAGATGCAATTGTTGATGTAACAAGTGGCTTGGGGTGCGGAAAGTAGGTCAACAGTGCTAATTGGAGTTCACCCTGCTATTCTCTATGGGGAATATCTGAAGCCTTCAAGTTTGACTTTTTCCTGAAACCATTTCATTTAACGGAAGAAAATCTAAACACAAAGGGATCTCTACATTTTTCTAGTTATTTAGTATCTAGTATGTAGTATTTGAATGAGATGGATGAACTCTTAACATCCCTTAACATCCTTTTCAAGACACCCGTATGTCAGTTCAGAAATTACTGCATCTCATGCTCAGGCTTACAGTGCAGAAGGAAAATGCATTAGAAACCAGTTGCAGCAATTCAGAATTTTGCCCTCCTCCAGACACCTTTTCTGAGCTCTTTGCAGAAGATTTTTATGCCCAAAGCAAAGCTGTTGACTGCATGGAAGGAATCACATCAGTGCTCCCTAACTGGCCCCAGTGCTGTGTGAGCCAGGCTCAATCCACACTCAGCTCCAGTTTGAGGCATGCTGGGGGTTGGCAAAGCAGTGATACTGATGTGGTATCAGCAGTGACATCTTTAGCCTTCACAGATCTGGAAGCTGCTGTCCATTCACATCTTTTAAGACATTTAAGAGGCCTGTTCCTTTGTTCTATAAAACACCAAAACTTTAAACAATAGCTAATATAAAACTTCCAGCTTCAGGGATACTTTAAAAACAGCTAGAGGGGACTACAGCTTCTGACAAAACAGTCAGGAAAGGAAGGACAAACTTTAAACAGAAAGCACTTTTAAAACATGCAGAAAATGACATTATTTAAGAATCGCTATATGGTTACTTAATGACAAAAACTCAGAATGAATAAATATACACAAATTTATTTGTAAAGTGTTTAAAAAAAGGAAGCAGCTAAAGCTCCTGTTCAGTGTTAACAGTAGCGTATTATTAACAGTGTTAACAGTAACAGTACAAACTGCAAAAGTCCATGTATCCATTTAGCACTGCTGATCTAAATAAAAGCAAACATAAGAAAATATAAGCCAGATAATTTAGCAAGCAGTACCTGAAAGCTACAGATTCCAATATAGCTCGAACAAGATGATTTCTGTTAGTGGAAGGTTTCAGCCCCATGAAAGAGGCACATAAATATGGGTCATCCCCAGGAACCTGCAGAAAAGACGTCACCATGAGTTCAGTGAATTGTATTTGTAGGCTTTTGTGAAAGAAGTTGAAGAGTAATAAAAAGAAATAACTTACGACAATTACAGGCAGCATAGTGAAAGAAGAAAATTGAAAACAATATGTAAGAGGTATATAGTGTTATTTTAGCTTACTCAGTGAACAGTATAAATTGCTTCTTTCGACAGCAAAACGTTTAAGTGACTTCTTCCAAATCAGACAAACTAAAAAAGACTAATCCACATAATTTCCCTTAAAAATACATTTGAAGTGTACACTAGGTGTCTAGGACAGAGTACACTCATTACTGATACTGCTATTCTCTAACAAGATTTCACACATGCCCCCTCCTGAACTCCTGAAAAAAAGATGAATTGACTTTCAAAAGTAATACTGAAAAGGACAATAATACTTTTTATTGATGTATACTACAGCCTGTTATCAGTGACACTGAAGGAAGCTGGGCTATGTGGAGAAGAAATGAAATTCTTCTTTGCTTTGTTCCATTAGCATACAGAACTTACTTAAAGGTAAGGTAAAGAGGTTAAGTTTCTTCATAAAAAAACATTAGACCCAGGAATGATCAAACTGAGTATGGTTAACTGTAACTTTTAGCAACACACCAAGAGATGAGCTTGTACCACAGAGAGAAGTTGATTATACAGAGTTTGATCATTCCCAGAAGTGCTTAAGTGTTATCTTTGCTTTTCATAACACCAGGATTTGCAATCTTGCTAATATTTAGACACTTTTAAAAATTCTGATGAATTACACCCTACACCCTTGAAAAAAGACAGAATAAAATTAATTACTTTAGAACAGTGATTAGAAGTATTGTCTCAATGAAAGCTCTGCAATTCACAGCAGAAAAGCTGTGACACTGGTTTGTGCTTCTGCAGGCATGCCTGTGTTACTGGGGGCAAATAATTTAGTTTATCTGTCCACCATTAATTTTCCCATTTGGCAGGGTTTTTCTCAAGGGGAGGAATGGCATTTTACCATTCTGGTATGACAGTGGCTTTCATGTATCATGATGAGGAACAGACAATAAGAACCTCAAAATAATTTCCAAGAATAAATACTGGGATAAGATGTAATTTATTACCTTTAAAAATATAAAAATAAATTTTGAATTGGGTTATTAAAATCTATTATTGATTTTATTACTACTAATATTTTTACCTGCAAACCTGGAATGAAGCAAACACCTTGAGAATCAGCAATACTCTGTGCCATTTCTGCCGTTTCATCTACATTGGTGAATATTTCTGTAAAGATACACAGGTTATACAACGTTATTATTTCCTTCAATTTCTTCATTTTGTCTCACTAAGAGAAAAAAAATCTAGAGTCAGTCTACTGCTTTTATAATATTTTCAAACTACATGTTCTAAGGGAAACAATCTCTTCTCTATTTCATGTCCATCAGTCACATCAATAATCCCAAACTACTCAGATGAAGGCTAAACTCAAAAGGATCCTCTCCTATCTGCTGTACTACAGCCTTTTAATCTTCAAGACATAAATGGGAATTAATAATAATAGTGGCACCCCAAGAGTGCTAAAACCTTAGATTCACAGAACATATTTTTCCCCTCATGTTGTTACTGCCAGTCCAACCACCTAACAGCTACAGAGAAAGTCCTTAATACCCGTATTTTATCAGCACCCTTAGTATCTTTAGAAGTGACACATAAGGTAATAGATCACCTCTTATCACAATAATGCCTCTTGGATAGACACTGCTTTTATTTTCTGTCCAGCCAGATGACTCCTTTCATTAACTCTACAGACATTGCTCTTTAGCTTGCTCTTCACCCACATGCAACTCTTGTACTACCATTCCTCTTCCATGGTTGGAATTAATGATGTCCTTATGTGGCCACATAACACGATTTTACAGAAGACCAGAGGTCTCCTGTACATGAGAGCTATTGCTTTTTCTTGTCTAAAAAAGTGAATTTTCCTATTAAAGGTAATTAGTTTAATCTAGCTCTACTTACTTTTGAAAAGCCCATCTTGGTAACTTATCAGGAGTTTCAATTTACCTTTGTAACCTTCATGAATTTGTGGGAAAACTATGGATTCTACTGTGCTCAGACTAATAAACTTAAAGCACATTTTTTCCTTCTTTTTGTCTTTGCTATTACTGAATTATACACATAGTACCTCTACGCCAGGACAGAAAATCAAAAATTAAGTAAGATTGACTTCATGCTGAAATTCCACATATTATTACTTCAAAATTCTTAGGAGTTATATGATTTCACTAAAAGAAGTCCACTAAACTAAGTTTACTTTGCTGCAGAAATTATTATTTCCAAACCTTTACCACTGCTGTGTCTCATCTTCATCCATCTTGAGCCTCACCACCCTTACTGAGGCCATTAGCTTACCTTGGGTTTTGGCCCAATTCCTTCTGCAGGGCTAAAGTTTTTCCATTCTCTAAAGCTGATAAAAGTTTCTGAATTCTGCTTCTCTGCAACAATATTTTCAGAAAATAAAGGCCTTACTTGTTACAGAGTTTAAAGCAGCTTGCCTATTACTTATCCCATCTCTAAAACTTCCCTCCCTTTTCTCTTCCTGTGGTAGCAACTGTAGGTCATGATCATTTTACTACTGACTAGCTAAAAATCCTTTATACTTCTGCATAAACCAATTATATCCATTTTATTTACAGATAAGTTCCATATGGATAACTACCCATTTTAATTATGGAATCTGAAGCAATCTATAGCAAGCTTATATATGTAACACTGACACTTGAATCTGCAGTACTGAACTGAGTCATTTCGTCCAAAGCCTAGTGGCTGTTACTCTCTAGGCTCAGTCAAATGTTGGATGAAGATTGCGAGCATCAATCTGAGTCACACTTAACCCTTAGGGGCACACACCAGAGCACATACATGTACACATGCACCTAAAGCTGACAGCTTCAAGAAACGTGGAATTTTGTGGGGAGTTACACTTGAAGAAAACCCTTCTCAGACAGTCCAGAGTTTGAGACACTAACCACTTTTTTCTCATCTCATAAAAATGTACTAAATTTCTAAGTAAGCCAAATAAATTTTGAAGTTCTAATTAGAACACCAAGAACAGTTGTCCTATGAACAATCAGTGGGTTTGAACATCAGCTACTACAGAGGTAGAATTTTCTTAGTCTGTCATTAAACTGGAACGCAAACCTTTCATTACAAAACAGTAACAACAGCCAAAAGGCACATTACTTACACATGAAGCAACATACTGTTATTTGCAAAGTTCTTCATGTTATTTTCATATAAATCAAACTTCTCATTAGTTATGAGATGTACAGCTCATGACCTCTTAAAAGCAAGTGAGGAGTACAATGTTTCAGGAAAACAAAAGCAAGTGACACAGGACAGTCTGAGGCAGAGACTGAAGACGAGACAATTGTGCAAACCAAACTCCCTGCAGCAAACACACTCAGCAGAGTGCTTACTAAAAAGACTGTGCATTTCTGCTGTCCAAAGCATGTAGACTACTTCCTTCAATCATGAATAATAAAATCAAATCCAGTAACATAACTATGAACCCATAAACCAGCTTCTTAAGCTGTTATATATTTCACCCTCTATAAAATTAAAGAACTGACCTATATCCAGAGCCCATTTTATGGCAGTGCCGATGTCCGATATAGAACCTTCAGTTAAGTAAACAACTTCTTCTCCAATCTTCCAACCGATCAGTGGATAAAGACCTTAATTATTTTCCATGAAACAAAACACTCAGTTAAATTAAATTCTTCCAGAAAAAAATATACAAACATTCCTCACAACAAACCCACCTAAAAAATATCAAGTCCTTTCTAGAATTCAAGCTGAAGAAGTCACTGATAGAGGTTAAATGCACTGCTTAAAACTTTAGTGATGGGATTACAAGAGAACTGAGCAACAGGTTGTCAGACCAAAGTTAACCTAAAAAATTGTTATCAAATTACAAAAAAAAATGCCTTTAAGATGAAGATCTAGCTGCGCCTACTTTTGTTTTTTATATAAAAGATTGTGCATACCTAAAAATTTATCAATGTTTTTCTATTTAAGTCCATCCAACTTTCCCCAAGGATTTCTAAAAAGCAAGAGTGTTTTTCCCCAAAACATAAAGCATGAAGACTTGGCTCTCAGATGGGAAATACAACTGAAACAGACATATAAACGCAAAAAAAGTAACACAAACTTAGAGCATAGATCTTATTCACAGAAGAGGATGAAAGTGATGTACTTTTTAATTCCCTGTTTAATATGCAATGCTTCCTCACACAGAAAGCAAAAAGTAAAAACAAGTTTCACTTGCACTGCAGCTAGAGAAATGGCTTTTCAGGTCACTAAATGAGAACCCAAGTAGTCGGTGGTCACTGCAACAACTTCACCCAATCAAGCACAGTAACTGGTGAAGAAAGCACACAGACTTTATGGAACCCTGCTCAGGACTCAGAGATCATGGGTAATGCAACAAAGGTAAACAAGTCCCAGTGTACCTTTACAAGGACCAGAAAAACAGAAGGATCTAGGGGTTCTCTCTGCTTTCTCAAAGTGACTTTGCTGATGCATATGATCCTCAGAGAATCATCCCGAGTTTGTTTGCCTGTGTCCAAATGAGTTGTGTGGGAGTACCAGTGCAATTGCAGAAACGTAAGTGCTGGAGGCACTCTGGTGCTTACAATATAAAAACAGCAGCAGCACTGATTAAAGTCTGTATTTGTCTCTTGAAAGGGGAATGTAATATATGTAATTCCAGATGATCTGTGCAGGTGTCCCTTGAAATCTTTGTTTTTTACCAAAGGTAAAACCACAAAGAAAAAAAGCCCAAAAGATTAACTGAGCAACAGATTCTAAAGAAGAGCAGCTAATTAGAGACAGAAACATCCATCCATCACATGGCCTCCTGAAAAGATGCTCACACCAAAGTCTCCAACAGTGTAACAATCCTACCTCTAGGGAAGGGTTCCCCATGACACTTGTCATGACCAGAGGTATTAAGAACCCTCAGACTACCAGAGGTAGCTTTTAAACCTATACAACATAATTCCATCACTGAATTGTGAGGCAGGCTGTTCCTGTACTTTATTTTTCTTTTTTTCAAACTGTTATATGCAACAGCTAAACGTAGACCAGAAACTAGAACAGCAGCTAATGAATAACTTGAACAAGGATGCTACAGGGAGTCATCTTGCAGTCTTAAATACATATGTCAGCTTTAAAGATTGAACACATTACATTTCATGCCCAGGGCACTGAGAAAGCCAGGCACTTAACTTGTCTCACTAACCATACCGCACGACAGCCAAAGAACATTGGGAAAATAATTTTAACAAAAGTAACTGCCTAAAGCAGTAAAAGTTTCACAGCACCACCTTAGAAGATTTTAACTCCTATCAGACTACAATAGCTAAACTGGGAAACTTTACAGAATGTTTTTTACTATTACATTTTAACAGAATACATATGTATTATTTCCTAACTAAAAATATCATAATAATGACACAATTAATTAGCATAAAAAGCACTTGCATTCATAGGGAACCTGGGGGCCGCCAGGGCCCGGCCTGTCCCGCAGCTGGCTCTTCTCAGGGCTCCGCGGCCTCCCCCCTTCCCGCCCGGCCACGCCGGGGGACGAGGGGGAAGACTCGGCTCAGGCTCGGCCGGTGCTGCAGCAGGGGCAGGGGCCCTGCCCGGCCGAAAGCACCGGGCCGGCCCGCTATCTGTGCTCCCCAAGAGAAAGAGAGCAATTCCCGGGCTCTCACTTCAACATGTATGTTCACAAAGGCGCACCCATTCCTTTCACTGGGTTAATCACGTGTCAGTATTAACAAATCAGCCAATCGGGGCCAAACCAGGACAAATGTCTATGCTATTCATTTCTGACACATCTCATGTATTTGACAAGGTCCTTCAAGACTTGAGCTGGTAAAATTCTCTTTAGCACACTGCTGTCCTCTTTTCCAGCCCCACCCCATTTTAAGTAGTAGACATCCTGAAATTAGTCACTCTAAAAATATGACAGAGAGAGACTGTATAGGCAAATTTACTTCAGTATCCTCTTCAGTGTTGCTCTCTTGACAAATAGCTATGTCTGACAAATTAACAAGCCTAACAGACTACAGATGTTCAGAGTAACAAAGTTTTAAGCACTAGAAACACACTGGAGAGCCCATTTTAAAAGGAAACTAATAACTTTTAACCCTGCATTATCTCATTGCAGGTGCTTCGATGCATAAGGGCTCAAGGGGAGGAACTTGCAATGATTCACTGCAACATTTTGATGTGAGAAGCCAGAGGACCAATCCCTTTTTTCTCCAATCCTGTACAATACTGCTATGAAGAACAGGTGAAGGACAAAACAGAACAGGAAGGATGCAGCTAGCAGATGTAATTACTAATGATGCTACTTAAGTTCTCTTCCTGAGAAGCTTTCTTTAAGATAACCAAAATTTACATTGCTAATTAAAATTTTCCTGTCTACTCTTCTGAAAGAACTCACAAGCTGTTTTTCTACACCTACAGACAGAAGGAAAAGCACCATTTTATTCTTTTGTGTACCATCAGCATTGACAGCTATCAAGGAACAGCTGAAAACATAAAATCCCCTAAAACAAAAACTTCACTGTCTTACTTCCCCGTGATGCAAAGAGATGCTCTCCAGTATTCACATTCCAGAAACCACCTGTTCCCATTGTCAGTTTAACATCTCCTGGGTGAAAGCAGCATTCTCCAAACATAGCTGACTGCTGATCAGCTACCTGTCAATCCAACAAAAAAAACGGGACAAGTCAGCTACCGACCTGCAATGTTGGGTTTGAGAATAAAACACTCTGTAAACACTTTGGAGTTCTGAATACAAGTAACCACCCAGGAACTGAGCATTCAGAGAGGAACTCATTTACAATTTCTTAAGTATTTGCAGGCCATTACAACAGTCAGACTTATCACTGGCATCAAATTACACCAGGTTTGGAAACGACCTATTTGTCTATAGTACTGCTTGTAACATTGAAAAACATTATGGAAACAAAAGTATTTTGTGGTCTAATATTTAACAAGGATAAACGGGGCATTTACAATTCCAGGGAGCAGAAAAGAGCAGCTTGACGTGAATTCCTTTTTCTCCAAATAGCAAGCTGAAGTTTTGAGGTCTTGTCTTTTTCCTTGATACCCCTCCTGCACCAAATTATCCCATACTCAATTTTCCAATAATGATGATGGTTATTAAATTATTTACTTATGTTTTTGCCTTGGTGAAACAGTAAATTTACAGCTAGATTTAGTCCAGTTCATTAAAACGAGACAATTTCATGTTAGCTAGGGGACAATTTTTTCATTTAGCTCAATTCAAGCAGATTTTGCTCCTAATCATCACTTTAGGTTTTCTTATCCAAATTCTATCTACTGAGGAAAGAACATGTTATTTGCCACTTATTTTTAGTGAGGAGAAAAAAAAAAAAAAAAAGGGATAAAAGGTACCACAAGTGGATCTATTAACAAATACTCTTACAGCTGTTCAGTCTTACTGAAATCAAGCCAGAATGGACTCTTGCATAACTTTATACAGAACAACTGATTTTAAGCCAGACACACACATTAGTAAAGCTTAGAGTCCTACATTCAGTACTTAATCTTTTGGTCACACAACCTTAATGGATCTCAACCCCTACAAATCCCTACTTGTTCCCTTCTCCTCCCTCCTCTTAAGGTCGTAGACTGGGTTTTTGGAGAAAAATTCAACAATCAATTCTATCGTAGATAAGTCACAGAGAACAAAGAGATAATACTATTGAAAGAAGCAAGTACTAAATCAAAGCCAAATAAATAAACAAACACAGATATTTAAGAAAATATTTTCACTTACCACTGCCATTATTGGAATAGGTACCCCAAATATTTCAGAGTCAGTTGATCCAAAGTTGAAGCTTAAAACAAATCACATTAAAATGACCTTTATGAAAATGAAATCTAGGTACATACAGCCTGGGTCTGGATCACACATAAAAGGTAACGCTACTGATTTATTTTAAAGAAAACATTAAAACTATCACTTTAAGAAACACAGTAAAAAAGCTCTGGACTTCATACACTTTTATATAAGGTATAACTGCATATAAAAATTTTTTTTGTGTACCTGTGTACTATTTGGTCTGTGAAGAATATTTAGTATTTTCTAATTAATCATAACTAATTTAGCAATTAATTTAACAGTTATCATATTCTTTTAATTATGCCTTCGTAGTTACCTTGTGTCTTTCACTGGTGGATAAACAGACATTGGAATAGAAAGTAGATTACATAAAGTGGGATTCCAACATTTCTGAAATGAAATAGAAGTAAAAACATTAGCAGCCCTCTGAGAAGCACAATAAATAGCAACAACATTCTTTGGGAACAGCACATACCATAAAGGGCTCAAAAATGCCTGTAGAACTCGCATTTGAGTAATCTGTAGCATACACAGAACCTAGCATGAAAAGAAATAGAACAAAGTAAGACTTTTAGACATCCAAATATTTAAGAGTTTTCTTTAAACACCTCATTGGCTCCCAGGAAATATAAATCAAGTGTGTATGAGCAAAATCACCATGATACAATGAGCACAGAGATTTTACCTGCTGCTCACTTTAATGTGCACACATTAATTATCCTATTTTCTCTCACAAACCTGTCTAGAACAGCCAACAGCACCACACCAACTGCATCACAATCATAATCTGACTCCTCAGGCATTAGTCCTCACGATAGAGGCTTGTGATTATTCCATGTTTGTACCAATTCTTTGTTCTTTTGCTTTCACAGGTACTTTTCTTCAATCAACACCAATTAGCTCTGTTAGTCCTCCTTAGATCTTATACTCTTAGATGGCTGATTACACTGAATAAATATTTCCCTTCCAGGCAGGCCCAAAGAATAATTAAGTCAGAAGTTCTTTTTGTAACAGTAAATACATTACAATTTTTATCAAATATACAAAAGCACAAATTTCAAAAAAAGCATCTGAATTCTAGGACATACAAAT
>WAAG01044239.1:355-19711 GCA_013390105.1 Tichodroma muraria
CTACTTACAGAACAGAATACTAACACAGCCTAGTATTTACCTTTCTTCCTATTGCTCCATTTTGTTTTTTTGGTGGGGGAGGTTCAAATATCCTTTGCTGTTGCTGTGGAGGAAGGGTGGAATATAATGGAATGATTTTTATGTCACCAACTTCAGGACCTAAGTCATCAATTTCACGTTTTATCCTCTTGCAGGCTTCATCAATCTCCTGCAAAAAGAAAAATATTGGTTAGAAGAGAACTCCATGAAAAAGGAAGCATATTTAGAGTGCCTATGACAATTAGATTAAACATACATCCTGAAGAACAATTACAATAAATTCTACTTTAAAAACTAAAAAAATCAATCAAGGTGCTTACTGAATCTGCAATCAAATTTCCACAATACTTCAAGATGTTTCAGCTTCTATACTCTAATGAACAGCCTAATTTGCATTCAACATCCTTTTTCTTTTAGTCATGTTTCCTAATTAAATCTCTACAAATTGTACTAAAATTGAAATCTCTCACCCTGGAATATTAAACTGCACTCATGACCTTTTCAATTTTCACAATCTGAAGGAAATTGATGTGCAAGATATTTAAAATAAGCCAATTAAGCTTTAATGTCACGTATCACTAATGCAATTATATGGAAGATTTGCTTCATTGTACCTAATGAGAACAAACACCTTTACAGTATAAACATGGATATTCAAAACCAAACCTCTCAATCCCATGCTTCAGATCTTACTTTAAAATTAACTGAAATACCATTTAAGCTTAAGAAAAATCAGTGAAATACTCTGAAGATGAAAGATGTTTTATGCCTTATTTTACCATAGTATTTTCTAGTGTACTCTCTGCTTACCATACAAAACAGTTCACCACAGCCCCGTTGTTCTAAGTCCATTTCATTTTAAAACTACTACATTTAAGCCAGCTAGGTGACCAATAGTTATGACAAGATCTAAGGAAAATTGGAGTGCACAGAAATTTAGGTTAATGAGTAACATCATTCATCATCTTCAATTTAAAAATCACAACAGAGCCTTCACTAGTGTAACTAAGAGACACACCGACCAACTATCATCTTCCATCTGAACCACTGAGAGGAGAATAAACTCATGACAAAAAGCAACAGCAGGCAAAAGCAAAAAAAAATTCTCACATACTGTAAGAAAAGAGGGGAGACCTCCCTTACCACACTGACTAGCCTGAAGCTGAAGTGATACTTAAGACCCTACAGCAAATATATGGAACTGGTAATCTAAAGGCTCTGTAAAATGATTGCTTTAAATTGTGATTTGAAAGGCAAAAAAGGCAGTCTCCTTTTCAGAAATCATAAATTCAGGTAGATCTGCACCAAATCTGTGTCTTTCACTTTTTTTTAAAGAGACATTTAAATTCTCAGCACAAATGCATTGAGTGTGTTTTAAAGAAGCACAGACAATACTTGATCAGTGAACACAGTTAATGTAAGCATGGCAAAAGGAAGGCTCTTGGATGTCCAAGAGTCCTTTTAAGAGTAAGCCTAATGCTGTCTAGTAATGCACTGCCAGTTTAAGAGAATTACAGATATTTACCAAAACCATGCATTTTGCCAACAAATTCAACACATCTTCATAAAATGTAAGTAGTATTTGAGAAACTGAGCTGGAATGCCTGCTACTGGCCTACTATGAGAGAATGATTTATTTTTTTTTTATGCAGGTCTAAGTATCCATTGTTCTCCCAATAACTCATTTCAAGTTCAGTAATAGCCTTACAGTGCAAAAGGAGTTAAATATTTAATATAAACAAAAATACAGCACAGACCTTAGCTCCTGATCTGAAGGTTCTACACCATTCATGGAATTTATACAGATTATACTGTGGAATTGGGAAAGCTGTGATGCTGGACAGGATACTTAAACAGTAATGACTAGAGGTTCCAGGACAGTTTTATACTTAGGAGAAGGTAAAATACAAGGAAGCAAGGAAAAACAAAAGCACTATACTCTTCAGGATATGTGTACACAGCAACTGATCAGCTTTCAGAAGAGATAAAAATATTCTTCCTAGAGTTTACCAATGCAGTTTCAAAATCTCTCTAATCAAGACTCATTAGAATACTTCAAAATAGAGATGATGCCATATTTGCAGATTTGCAGAGGTAACTACGGACCCCTCATCACAAACTGTTTTAAGAAGGATGCAAAATACCAAGAGCCACTGTCACTCAAGACAGTAAAAGTGAAATTCTAAAAAGGAGAGTAGTTTCCTTTTATTTACCACTCTTAACAGGAAACAGTGGATCTACTTCAGTAGATCTACTACTAGTACATCTACTTTCCCACACAAGTCCTCACAGTACCAATCCTGCCAGAGTCAAGAAACATTTGGAAAAAGCCCTCTGGCACAAGGTGTGACTCTTGGGGCTATCCTGTACAGGGCCAGGAGTTGGACTTGGATGATCCTAGCAGTTCCCTTCCAAGTCAGGACATTCTTTGATTCTAACTGTATCCAGAACCACACAGAGATGATGACCGAAACTGGTATCTCCAAGTACACAAGACAGAAGGATTAAGTGTAGTAATAATAGTTTGAAAGCGTTAAGGATACCTTCGAGTTCAAGATTTGTTTGCATCACATGAAGACACTTAAATCCAGAAATATGAGATATACAGTTGAAGGCAGAATCCTATCCTTAACCTTTAAAGATTCAGCAAGTCCAATTCAACTGTCCTACTTTATTCAAGTATGAAAGGCTGTTTAAAAACAAACAAACAAACCAACCATACACTTTTAAATATTTGCACGCCATCTACTTCAAACCAATTCATTATAAACTCCTTCCTTGAAGAAAGATTATTGCAACAATCTGCACATGAGACACTTCTTCTCAGGCAGAACAGCAAGAAGGTAGTGAACTTGCACTGTATTTGGATTATGCCTGAAAACCTCCTCAAAGCCCTGAACTACACACGGACTACCTGAGACAGTGGGTAAGGGGGTACAGGGAGTAGGAACAGACACAGGATCAAAGAACCCACACTTAGACCTATGATGCCCAGTGCATCAGCACAAGGATCTGCTTCAGACTTAAAAAAGAAAACAGGCCTAACATACAAAAAGCATGGGACTTCCAGCCATGCTGAAGTTACTAGATTGATCTTATTTCTTCACAAACAAGACTTCCTTCCTAGGACTAGTATTTGAGAAATAGTTCTCAGCAAAATCATAGTCAATGAACTTTGTCCATTGATGCACCCATTCTAAAAAGAGCTGAGTACCAAAAGGTAAAAAGCAGGCAGATCACAGAAAGAGGAAAGATTACACTAACATTTGCTCATTTTTCTCAAGCTGCAAGTGTCGCAACACATCTGTACTTCACAAAACCCAGTAATCAGACTTGTCCCAGACTGTCATCTCAAGTACTTTAAAGCTTCCAGAAACTTCCTCTTGATCCCATCAAAAGAACTTAACAATACACAGGAAATAGCTACAGTTAAGCTGCAACGGTATGGAAACTAGAATCAAGCAGCAGTTAAGAACCCCACAGTACTACACTCTGAACATTAACATGGTGTCCTCAACATTCTTCCACACCTTAAGTGATTTTCACTGGAAAAGCTTCCAAAACAGACTACAATCAGTAAAGAGAAATAATTTCTTTTTATATATACTAGTGATCAATGAGGTAATGGGGTGGTGAATATTTTTCAACCAGGAAAAACAAAGTCCCACATCCAAGTGACAGTCAACAACCCTTATTTTGAACTTACAGCTAAGTAAAAAAATAGCTTAAAAAAGGAAAAAAAAAAGCTGCAATTTGGAAAATAGTTTTTTTAAGATTATCATTATTAAATTGAATTTAAGGTAATTGAAATTGTGCTCCTTCCAACAAATCAGTGTGTTTAAGACTGATTCTAAACAAAAACCTGAGGAGGCTGCTTTGTTTTCAAATAAGTAGTGGACAACAGGCAATATTTAGAATATCTGTCAAATTAGGTGAATTTAATTCAGGAGCTTAAGTATCAGTAAGCAATTCAAAGACCCAAAAAAAGCTTCAGGATTTTAATGTCAACTTCCATTTGTGCAAGACCTAAGTCTGTATGGGACTTAGGTATTGGTAGGTACTAAGCATGGTACTGCTCAGAAAACAAAGCAAGACCAGAGTGCACAGTCTCCCTTCAATTTGTCAGTAACAGTAGTGCAGCCATCTATATTATCACAGAACAGTAGGTAGGTTACTTATGCCTTCTGAATCTGACAAGAATTACACTCCATCTTAACTCAAAATTCCAAAGAAAAGGCAGGCTAATGGCTAGTGACTAAAAAGAACCCAAAAACACCTAGATTCACTAACTTACTCTTCTCACTGAAGCTGTGTCTTTCCCTGTGCAGCTAGAAATGCAAAGGTCCACCAGCTCAGAAGCAAACTTTTGCATATGAAGCCTGTTAACAAAACGAATGAGTTCTGAACTCTCAGAATGCTAGGACTGAAACCAAGAGGACCCTAAGTTTTCCCACAGCTTAACTTCAAGAGTACCACTTATAGGACTAATACTTAAATTTTCACCCCACCACCATCTTTGATATGTACTAGTAAATACTAACCAGACTGAAAGCATGAACAGGACTTGGTTCATGTCCTGAACAAAGTATTACTAAGTAATATTTAGCTATACTCACTTTTTTCTTTAAAAAAACATAACTTATGAAAGCCTTATTACTAAAAATCTTCCACGTATGACTTTTAAAGACTGTGCCAGTTCCTGGTCCCTCAAGCTCTGTGTCAAAACACACAGCAAAGAGAAACTTGAAAGTAAACGAACCACAAGCCAATACCTTATCATCTGCCTCCAATAACACATTTCTACTGCTTTGTGTCATCTCACTACTCCAATACCTAACATACCCTAGCTCTGCATCAAAAACTAAAGATTTGAAAGTACTATTAGCAGTTCATCTAGAAGGAGCTGTATAAAATTAATCACACAAGAGACTGATTTTGCCTATCATGAACATTACTTTTTTCTGCTGTTGAAAATGAAGTCTTTATTACATGTTCAAGCTGAATGCTCTGTAGAAATTACCTTACATTTCTTTCCCTGATGGCATTTTTACAGTCAAAAGTAAGGTGCTCATACTGAAGACCAAAAACAACAGAAAAATATTACAGGAGCAGTTGCATATATTATTGAGTTAGTGCACCACATCTTCAAGAAGCAAGTCTGTGCTGAAAAAAATACATGATTCTTACTAGTTCCATTACAAATTCCATTCAATGGTAGTGTCCTGGGTCGATGCTGAAGTGTATCCCCATTCACTGGGCTCAGCCTCCCCGGCAGCTGGGACTACAGGCACGCACCACCGCGCCCGGCAAAAAAAAACAACAAACCCAAAACCCACAAACGTAAAAGGAAACCCAGAATAACAAGCAGCAATGCAGTTCACACAATCACAGAACAAGAAGTTGGAAGGAACCTCGAGGATCACCTAACATAACCTTTCTTGTCAAAAACACAGTCTAGGCAAGAAGGCCCAACACCCTGTCCAGCCGAATCATACAAGTCAAATGTTGTGGAATCCACCGCTTCCCTGGGAATTTATCACAATAGTTGATTATTCTGTGGAGAATTTTCCTCTTGTGTCTAATTACAATCTCATCTGGATTAATTTTTATCCATTCCCCCTCATCTTTTCATGTGGGTTCTTGTAAAAAGGGAGTCCCCATGTATGTTGTAGCCACCCTTTAAAAACTAGCTCATGATGACGAGATCTACCTGAGCCTTCTTTTCTCAAGGTTTAACAAGCCCAGTCCCCTCAGCATTTCCCACTCCTCTGAACATATCTGTGGCCTCAAGTTACTGAGTTACACTGCTCTTGCAAATCTAGCAATCCTTGCCTTCTATTTGTGTGCAATACTCATCTGTGCTGCCATGGAGAAGGTACAGTGAAATTACACCGATACTAAGCAGCAGTTACTGAATGATGGACCACGAGTAACCCTAAGACAAAGTAATTCCATGGCCGGCATTCAGTCTAACTCACAGGCCAGAGCAGTCTATGCAAACAGCCAGTGAACCTGCTGACCAGGCCCCATTTAATCATAAGATCTAAACTATATCTCATCTTTACAAAAACACTTTCTACAAAAAGACAGTGGCTAGTGATGCCATTTAAGCAGATTCAGTGGGACAATTTGAGCACTTGGCACACACAATAGAGTTCAGTGATTTTGTAAACATGGTCCTTGGGAACATTACTGCAGAACCCCTTTCTTCAGCTGACCCTGTATTTGGTGCACTTAAAGCATCTCACAGGATGAGCAAAACTGCAAGACTGCTCTAGTTAAAACACACCTTAAACTTATTAAAAGGAGATGACAGACCTATCTACAGAAGATCAGCTGCTACACTGTACAGTTAGATGTAGTTTCATCCTGGACACATGGGTCAAACAGACATAACTCTTAAACTCCGAAGGAAACTAATGCCAAAAAACTGTAAGGCAATTCCACCTTGTATAAAATGAATATGGGGCAAAGGAAACAGATGCATAAATAAGTACTCTGCAAAATAAAAATATTTGGCAGACACCTTAACCTGTCCCCTTCTGAGTTCCATCACACACAGGGCACAGCTAGTCACATCTGGATTTGATGACATGAACCTTTCTAGAAACACAGTCTTTGTCCTCAAGGCCTGCACATAACTTCCCTAATTCCCTTTCTTCCTCTAGAAATGAAAGCAGACTGCTACAAGCTGAAATGACAAAACAGCAGTAAAAAGAACCAGTACTAAGAGCACCACTACTTTAGACTTCTGAATACAAACTGAGTAAAATAAAACTTCGCAAAATTATGTACATAGACAAAAAAAGTAATACATGGAAAAAGTCAACACTTGATGATAACTAAAACTGCTCAGTCAAGTCAAAACTGAATTTGCCTTGGCAGAATTCCCATATTCAGCATCTTTGACTTGATTCATTTCTAATATTTAATACTGACATCTTCTCGAATGAAGAGCAAAAAACCTTCCTTTTAGCATTTGAACAAAATTAGTATTACTGCTCTTCTTTCAGTTCATGCTGCCCACCTCCCCAGATACTTCCTATCTGAATCTAAACATGACAACTTGCGCTCATTTTAGCCCAGCACATAGACTTGCTCTTAACTTCACCCAACCACTACCACTGACATCAGAGTTGTCAATTTCTACTTCAATTTCCACAAAAGTCTGTTTTCTTTCAATTCCAGAGTTTAACCAGTCTCACTGTGATGAAAATATCGTGCTTTTAAAATAAATCCTCATCTACCAAACTTTCTATCAAAACATCAAAAACGTTTTGTAACTATTTTCTAAATCATCAGTTTTACCAATATCACTTTAAGCTTTTATAGAATACTGAAGTTCAGAGCAATAATTTTAAGTATATTTATCTACAATCAAGAACACTGTTAATCTCTATTTCACATCTCCAGATGCAGCTTGGATTCTTCCTCATACACATGTAATGACACATTTGGCTTTATTAAAAAAAAAGAAAAAAAAAAAGTGTCAGAGAACACAACTGGCATTTGTAAATGCCCATGTTACCAGAACATGTAAGACAGATCTATACAATTTCTGTGTCATTGTCTTTCCCACCCCACAAGTTTCATCTCTAAGTTACACCTACTCTCAGATTACTGATCTTAATGGAGTGTAAAATCTAATACTGTTTTAGAACTTCAGTAGAAAATAAACCAGCTACCCCCCAGATCTGCAGGCTTAACAAATGTGTATCTACACAACTAGACTACCAACTCTGTAATCTCAAAGACTGAGAACAAGTTTGACAACACCTATAGTCTAAGAAAGACATGTTGACTGAAATGTAATTATGCTTTCCCCTTGTGAAACAAAATCCCTCTCAGTTTCCAATTCTGCCTGTGACTGATGACAGGCAACCTCGCTTACAGCTATCCATGTATAGGGGGGTGATGCTGACTGGATGTCGGACACCCACTAAAGCCTCTCTACCACTCCCCTCTGCAGGCAAAAATGGGAGAAAAATATACGGGTTCATGACCTGAGATAAGGACAGAGAGATATCATTCATCAAATAGCACCATGGGCAGAACAGGCTCAGATTAGATATTAACTGAATTTATTACTAACAAAATCAGAGCATAATAACAAGTAAAACAAAACCTTTAAAACACCTTCCCCCCACCCCTCCCTCCTCTACCTCCTACACCAGCAGCACAAGGAGACAGGGAACTGGGGTTCTGGTCAGTTCATCACAAGTTATTTCTCCTGCTTCTCAGGAAGAGTCCTTCTGCTCCAGCATGACATCCCCTCCACAGGAAACAGTTTTCCATTAACTTTTCTGATGTGAGTCCACCTCATGAGCAACAGATCTCTGCAAGCCGCTGCAGGGTGGGTCACTCCTCCACAGGGTGCAGTCCTTCAAGGACAGACTGCTTCAGAGGGGGCTCCACTCTCCACGGGCCCTCGACATGGTCACAGCCTCCTGTCAGGCATGCACCTGCTCCAGCATAGATGTCCTCCATGGGCTGCAGGTGAATTCTGCATCCTCACAGATCTCCATGGGCTGCAGGGGCACAGCTGCTTCGCCATGGGCCGCACCATCAGCTCCAGGGGAACCCCAGCTACTGTGCCTGCAGCACCTCCTCCCCCTCCTTCTGCACTGACCTTGGTGTCTGCAGAGCTGTCCCTCTCACGTTCTAACCCTGCTCTTCTCTAGCTGCAATTACAACTGCTCAATCATTCAGGTTTTTTTTCTTCTTAAATACGTTACCACAGAGGCACCATTGGCTCAGCCTTGACCAGTGGCACATCCATCTTTGGAGATGCCAGGGACTCTGCTGGACATGAAGCTTCTAGCAGCTCCTCAAAGAAGCCATCCTGCTACCAAAGCTTGGCCATGCAAACCCAATACACTAGGTTACACCTTTTTTGAACACTGGCATTAAACATGAACGTTATTCCCATGTTCTGAAATTTTCCTGATATACCAGGCGGGTTGTTTGTTTCAAAAATCAACAAAGGAGCTCTCCTCCTTACAAAGTCTGTAGGATAAGTCCTGTTTCAAAATGTTCATTCCTAGTAAATTTTGGTTTTAAGCATCCTCTTTTGTTATTAATGGACTTAAAAGCAGTTCATACAATGTAATCATATACTTTGGCTCCTTTCAGGATTCAGGAAGGAAATTTTTACTGAACACATATTTCTGCGCCATTAACAACAATTTTAGCATCATCCAGTAGCAGGCTAATACAATCAGGATTCCTTTAGTTTCCAAACACACTTAAGTTTCTTTTAATTTTCTGGGCATGACAACACAGAATCTTCCTTGCTATCTCCAAGTTTCATCATCTTCTCTATGTCTTAACTAATCTGTACTAATTAACTGCTATCCATCTTAATTCCCACATGAAATTACTTCAAATTTCTTTGGATGAGAAGACAGTAGCCAGTAAGGAATCCCATTCTATCACAGACCACTGCAATTACACCCCATTTTAGCCTCAAACTCTGAACAAGGCACACTTGCACTATTTCAGCTAAAATATGTTCCCATTCCATAATTTCATTTAACTTTGTTTACGCACCTGACAAGAAAAGCAAATCATCTTGCACCCTGCTCATACTGTTTTGAAGAATCCAAAAGAAGTACAAAGCATTTCTGCCTAGCATACATCAAATTTAGCCTAGCTATTAAGCTTAATGAACCTGAAGCACAGTGGTAATGGTACCTAGAGCACACTCTCCCATTTTTGAGTACAGAAGGTCACACCACTTTAGATTCAACAGTGATAAACACAGAGACTCTACTAAAATGCTCAACAGAGGCCCCAAAATGTCATTAATAAAAAGGGTTAAAGTACTTCCAAGCTTCTCTATAGAAGCGAAACCAGACTTGAATTTCATGCTAACCACCTGAACTATGACTAGCTCCAGGCAGCCAGCTCCAGTGCCCTTGGGTAGTACCATCAACAGACACATGGACTGGAGAACTCTTAGACTCCAGAGCAGAAGATGCTGGCTTACCAATGCATGTTTTGAAGTGATTCAGTAATACAGTGTTAGATGCTCTTATGCTTAATTATATAAATACACTTATGAGCATGTACTGTGTGCAGAATTTTATTCAGAACTTGCTTATAATACATTATGTCCTGCAAATCAACTCAACGAGAATCAAAGAATCTGTTCATACAAAAGAACAGAGTACATCTGTAGCACTGGCAGGTCTGGAATCTAGAGCCATCTGCCAAAGGAAGACACTAATCCCGTGCCCTGCAGTGATTGTTTTACCAGGTTATTTAGAGTAATACATAACACCTGATGTAGCAAGTACATAACTCATAAATCAGAAGGGCACGTATTTCTGTTTCATGAAAGGCTGAAGACCAGCCTGATTTAGCATCTTGCTAAAAAAAATAAAATCTGCTGAAACAGCAGGACAGCATCGTTCCTTTCCCTTGCCACCAATTTTCACCCTTCTGCAACAGCTGTTTCACTAATTCACACATTTAAGTACCCAACTAGTCTGAACTACAACTTCAAACTAAAACCAAGCAGGTAGGTTTCAAAGCCAGTCACTGAAGGTATTTCTTCCTACCTGTACTTTAACTTACAGCAATACCCCAATCAAAGAAGGACAAATGCAAAAGAGTATTAGCTTTTATAGTGACAGTCATTGCTTTGGTTTTTTAAGGGAGATGACCTCCGAGAAAACACTTTAATCAAATGTCTTAAAACTCATGGAAGAGACAACACATCTTTATGATTGGCAAGTCCACTCAAGAAGCCTGGGTACCTTTAGCATCACAAGTTACTTGTACCACTCTCCCCCCTTGGCACAGTTAAGGTTGTGTATGCTTAGAAGAAAGACACTCAATTGTTCTACATCCTTTGAAAAGTAGTTTAAGAGTAGCAACTGCAAGAAGAGTAAGTTGTAAAACTTTTTGCTAGCTGCACTTCTACTAAAAACACATTTAGGTTGAGCAAGCCCAACAAATTTTCAAAATGCCTACAAGTTTTTAACCTCTTCTCCATCTCAGTTTACCAATATGGACACTCAAAACAGTTTCAAAGAAAAGACGAGGACTAAAGAAACACCCCAGTTTATTTCAAGTATCTAAAATTTCCAGAAAATCCTCATTTCCTGACGTAGTTTAGCTTACGTGCTTGTACACAATCCTCTTTTGCAGGGCATGGAGTCTATTTCTGAGACCTAATTCCTTGAATTTATGGTATGTAAAGTCTACAGCCTAATACCCAAAGTTATTAATAAAAAAACAAAACCTGAACATTCTTATTAAAACTACTACTGATAGCTAAGTACCAGAACCAAATGGTTATACTTCAGTTAGGCTGTACAGCACATGTACAGAAGCCACAGAACTGCACACTGAACTTTATCTTTTCAATAAAATACACGGACACTCTCAGGTACCCAGATCTTTGGAGTTCCCATCAGCACAAACCTAGGGTTCATTTTCCAGGTTTCTCTTTTTGAAGTACTTGAGTTTATGAGAATTTTCATTTTAGAAAGGCCTTGCACAGCATTTACATTACAGATATGTACAATGTCAAAGGACCTAAAGTGTATGGCAGGTAAACACCAGGTCATCCAAATAATAAACTAGAAAAGGAAACTAAGTGTTTTAGTCTACACAAGCCACTTAAAGCAGTTTCTGTATGGAACAATAAATAGAAAATGGCAGAAAGTACCTCTTGTCCAGTAAGAAAGAGTAAGAGATCTCCTTCTTCTTCTTCACACATGTGAATTTGTATCACTGTTCGAATGGCAGCCTCAAGGTAGTCCCTTTCAGGTTCTGGAGTATAGAATATCTCCACAGGATGGGTGCGACCCGGGATAGTTAGAAGAGGACAGTTATCAAAATAGATCTGAAACTTGCCAGCATCTAAAGTAGCACTCATAACTATAACCTGTAGATTTGGAGGACAAAATGTTATTCAACATTTAGAAGAACTTGTGACATGTTATACACGCAATATGTAATTTTAAGGAAGTAAATTGTTGACTGTGATATAAGAATGCTTTTATTACCTGAATACAGCACCTTTGTTACAAAGGTTCAAAAAAATTCCAAGTCCAATACGTAAGGTTAAGCTACAATTATATTGTTTCTAAGAGCTTCCTCAATACAAAACACATTCAGAATTTCCTAGGGTTAGCCTTCCAATATACATTATCACAGATCAAAAAACAATTATAAAAATCAGCTAATGGTAAGCACACATATACTTTATCCACTATGACTGCAACTAGAACAGAGATGCTGTTGAACTTCATCATTACTGACCTTCAAATCAGATCTTTGTCTTACAACTTCCTTCAAAACTCCCATCAAGATATCTGTAGCCAGTGTTCTCTCATGGGCCTCATCAAGAATTATAACGCCATAGCGCTCCAGCAAAGGATCATTCATTGCTTCACGAAGTAACATACCATCAGTCATATACCTGAACAAACAGAAACAATTCCAACACACATTCTGTTTATTAGGTTTGATGCAGAATCCTCTTCTATATTCACTAGGTTGCTTGAACTAGGCTTTTAATTAACTTCTTAAAAGTAGGAACACCAGCAAACTACTTCCAACACTGTAACAAGCCCATTTTAAGTCTTCAAATAGAAATAGAGTATAAGCGGAATTTGGGATTATGGGGGGGGGAAAGTTTAAAAAAAGGGGCCAAAGGGAAACAAGGTTTAGTAACATTTACAATAGTTTGTAGACTATTACTGGCAGACTTCCACACCTAAGCTCAAGAGACAGGAAAATAAAGGGGAAAACATCCTCTAAAATCCAATATATACCGTTTCTGCAATGGTTCTTTTCTGTCTGCAGATCATCTGTTCACTTCTTGCTTTTCTGCTACTGTTATATTTATTTTTCCATATTAACTTTATGCCCAGCCCTTGAATTACTTGTACAACCAAAGAGAAGACATCTTTTGATAGAAAAGCATTAATCCTTGAACCACACTGTGGAGTTTTTGACTGAGCAATCCGAATGTAATTTGCAAAGGATGTATTAAATGCACCTGGCTCCTGGCAGCACACGAATATATAGCGGCTGACAAGTAAAACACTCCTGACTATGTGTCCCAGAGCCAGGTACAGGCCAGTTTTGAATCTTTTGGAAGTTCTCTTTACTGAAATAAGCTACTGAACTTCACCAGAAGTACCCTGAGAAGAAGACACCACACATAAAACATCAGCTGAATGCACAACAAAGAGAAACTGCATGTTGAAGGGCTTTATTAAGAATATCACTTTAATAATACAACACTTACTCAAATCACCTTCTTCTTTGTGGCTCATTTAAAATTAGTTTCTATAGGGTGCAGTGACCTCTTTAAGGAGAATCCATCATTTCCAACTCTATTCATGCCTCACACCTCAGGTTTATCGCAGCTCATGCTACAGCTCCCATGTCTCTTCCCCGCTTAGACACAAAGCACCAATCCAGAGAGTCACTCCCTTATTACTCCTTTCACAACTTTGCTCACACCCTTCATTACCCCGTGATTCCCCCACCTCCAAGTATGCTGTTACACCTTTACCTGACAGCTGCCATACTTACTTCAAAATGGTCTTTGCACTACTGCAATCTTCAAACCGAATGGAGTAACCAACCTCCTGGCCCAGCATGACATCCATCTCATCAGCAACGCGCTGCGCCACGCTCATTGCGGCCACTCGCCGGGGCTGGGTACAAGCCACTCCCCTCTTTGGGCCGGGTAGCGAGCGCATGTAGTCAACACACCATTGAGGGATCTGTCAAGAATAAAATTCAGTCTTCAAATGACATACTTCAAATGGTCATACGGAGTCTGTAACCTCTGTATTGAAGCTAGTTACAATTCCACAGAGATGTCTACCGCACGCACAAAAACATCCAAAGCAGGAGAGCAGACACACTAGTCAGTTGGACCCGATGCCACTAACAAGCACTCTTACCAAGCACGTACGTAACTATCTTTGAAGTTACCAAGGAAATTCATAGGTTCACAGTACATTTTAGCCCTGTTAGGAGCAATACCTTTTACAGGTACTTAGCAATCAAAATTGAAGCTGGCACACTCAAAATTTGAGATCAGCAGCACAGTAAAAGTTTTACAGTAAGCAAAATGTATTTTGCATCTTTAAAAAGTAATGCTTATCAATATGTTTAAGCAAAAATAATTATTTTAGTAATAAAGAATTGTCTTAGCCAAAAAGTGCAACAAATAAAATTAACAGATAATTATGTTCATTAATATTCTTTGGAAATTTCATCAACCAGATATAAAACCCCTATGCTTCTAATGTTAGCACCTGTTTTATTTGCCAGTCAGTAGTTTTCTACTCCTATTAGGAATCTGGAAACAGTAAGAATCATCCAAAATAAGTTTTATTCAGAATTCCTATGGTCAGTAACAGTTTGATGGAGACAGATTATTCTCAACATGTTCTCAGTGTGACATTCTACGAGGAGACATCTCCAGGCCTAACTAGTTCCAAACCTAGACCAAAAAAACCCACTTGTTCTTAGTAATTATTGAGTATTCTTAAAAGCACAGAAATGAAAAGAAAACATATCCTTTATACATTGTACCAATGAGGAATAAGAGAGAAAGCAGTATAATGTAAACCAGGAAAATGTTGGTTCTTCACTATCATATTTTCACAGCAAAATGGACATAAATAAATACTAAAACATAACCTGAAGCAGATGAGCGTAGTTTAAAGAATTTTTTAAAATGAAGAATATACTTCCACTATAAATATGAGAATAATAAAGCAAACAGAATCAAAACATGACAGGAGACTACTAGACTGCTGTGAAGAACTCAAATTTCTGAAAATCCTGTTCAAAACTAGAACTAATAGCAATTCTTCAACACTAACAGCAGCAACATGAAACCCTATCCTGTAACAAAGACACGGCTCCCCTGCTTCCCAAGTCACTAGCAGCAGCTCAACTAAATATATTAGTATATATATATTAGGTGAAGCCTTTTGACTTTAAACAGATAAAGTCCCGAAATAAATTTTGAACGAGCATGTCTGTTAGGTCACCCCAGCATGAAATAAAACCAATTTAAAAGATATTTTACAGTAAACAGCAAAACTTTCAGTATTGGTGTCAAATGAAAGAAAAGGGCTCCACAGACTTCCCTGTGCTAAGCTGATACAGAAAACCATCCAAAGACTTTTCCTGTCCAGCTTTCAAAGACATACAAATACTGGGAAAAAGGACTGTGCCATACTGCATATTTTTACTACAGTCATGTCTGGGAACATATTGAACACTTATCATTTGGTTCTTATGAAACCTAGCCTAAAGTTAATTCCACTGTCAGAAAAAAAAACAACAAACCCCCTGTATCATCAAACCCCCTGACTTTCCTTATAAAAAAGGTCATTTTATCAATATCAAAAGCAGGAGAAATGGCTTTAGTTAGCAGCATTTAATCTCAAGGACTTTCTCCATTAAGAGAGATTTTCAAATATAACTTCCATAAACACGAGGAGATACTGACTACACATACAGTGGCCTCTAAGACAAAGGATAAATGCACTAAGGGTTGTTAAAGTCTATTTCAAAGTCAAAGGAACTTCATTTTAAGGAAAGCATAGCAAGAGACAGAAGAGTACTGCCCTTTCTGGCTTTTCTGAGCCTCTCCAACTTACTGAAAACTTCCTCAGTTAAAAGTTACATGGTAGAATTCTCTGAATTTTCATTATCTGAGAACCTGTATCAGATCTCCAGCACATTGCAAAGGACAAGGATTAAGCTATACTCCACATCACCTTGCTTCTGGACTTCACCAAGAAGTCCTGCTAAAGAAGTGACATCACTTCTGTTACATCAATGCGCAAAGAGGCTACTCTACCATTCTCTTCACCAAGAAAAGTGAAATTATTATACCAGAATCACATATGATCCCAAATTTAAAAGAGAGTGAATGCTGCAGTTACAGTAATTACCCCTTCTTAAGATAAATCTGGCACACTCACTCCACCTGAGTCTGTCTGAGTCCACACTCAAACTGAGCCTGTTTCCAGCGCATTTAGAAAAACCAGTTAGGTTTAAATTACAAATCAAGCCACTGCAAACACAAAAGAACTGAAAACTCATGTCTTGGCTTCCAGTATACTTCTTCAGTACTTTGGAGTTTAAGTCTATGTGAAACAAGTGAGAAAAGTTCCTTTTTTTTTTTTTTCTTTTTTTTCCCCATTGTCTGAGCCAAGCATTTCCAATCGCGGGTGCTCTACAAGACTAATGGGAAAACATCCACATAGTAACAGAACCACAAAATGGTTTCAGGTGGAAGGGATCATAAAGATCATCTGGTTTCAACCATCCTGCAGTGGTAAGGGATGCCACCCACCAGACCAGACTGCTACAAGCCCCATCCAACCTGGCCTCAAACACTTGCAAGGGATGAGGAAGTCAGAACTTTTCCAGGAACCTGTTCTAGCATTTTACCACTCTCACAGTGAAAAATTTCATTAATACCTAATCTAAATCTCCCCTCTTTCAGTTTAAAAGTAATTTCTCCTTGGCCTATCACTATCTACCCATGTAAAAAGTCACTTTCCATGTTTTAAGTCCTCTTTAGGTACTGAAATGCCAGATGAGGCCTCCCCGGAGTCCTCTCTTCTGCAGGCTGAACAATCCCAACTCTCTCAACCTGTCTAAATAGGAGAGGTGCAGATAATAATCAGGAAAGGGACTTGAAAGGCAGCAGCTCACTATCAAAAAGATCATCTACTACTGTATAGCCTTCTACTATCATAATGAAAGAAGATACTAATTTTGGAAATCATACTTTTCAAATGTTACTTGCTTTTATTTGTATAAAGTTGATATTAATAGCATATGTACACCTGCAGTTTGAGCATTAAAAGATTTCTTAGCTGCAGAAAAGTATTTATATTGCTCTGGTCAATGAATTTAAAAAGAAAAACAATCATCCCCCAACAGGTTTTAAGACAGCAATTGACCACAAAAACAATGTGACTATTATATGTAAAATGAAGCTTTCATTAGGTGGCAGCAGGACAATTTTCAGTGATATGTCCCTACAGAGACACTGTCAATTGTTTAAAAATATATCTGAAACTTCACCAAACAAATTCAGAAGAAGTAGGGAAGCTTCCAAGACAGGTTACGTACTTCTGGTAGCTAAAATCCCATTTTTAAGAAAGATACGTTTGATTACTTAAATCCTTTCAAAATGTAAGGGTTAAAGTAGTAAGACAACTCAGGAAAAGCTTTATGCCTGAGGAAAGACATGGACACAACCCTTAGATCTTCAAATTTCCACATCGCACAACAAGTAATCTTGTTTAATATAGGTAAGTACCATTTTTTTAACATAATATCCAGGATACAGCATCTTCCAAATAACTACATAATCAAACCTTTCTGAAGAGTTCTATACGTTCCTGGTCTTGGCTTATACAGCTTAAAAAAAACAAACAGATAATGTCATAACACTACCTGCTAACATAACACTGGTTCCTAGAATGTACAGCAGGGTCCTGTAACTTTAGACATTTCAGGCACAGCTATAAAAGATATCCGATACACTACTATGGCCTTCACATCTTCTCAACATCCAAAATTGTATGACCAAAAATTTACTGTCTGTAAGACTTAAAATTAGCTACAATCCATTTTATAAAGACTAAAATATTCTTCTGGTTTTATTTTCTGCCTAGATAAAAGGATTGTATCAGATTACAGAACAAAAAACTATTTTCCATTACTTTTCGACAGACTTAAAACAGCAAACTAGAGGATAACGTTTTGAACAAGTTTGTCCTGCTATGAATACCCAGGTGTTCCTTGTATCTTAGATATTCCATTTAATGGTACTCAAAATTTTTCTTAAGGCTTAAGGAGGCTCTGCACATCTGTTATCACTACTTTTGGTGCTGAGAAAGACTTTTAAAGCCATCAGTCTACCAAAAAAAAAAGTGATTTTTAACTGCTGCACTAAAAAGCTCTACAACCTCTGAGAAGTCTCAGCACCAAAGAAAAGACAAGACTCTACCTCTCAAGTTTGATTATCACCAAAAGCTAATCAGATAGAATTGTACCTGACATTTCAATTCCTTTTATCTGTAGTAGTAAGTTTCATAAAATATGAACAAGTTCATACTTTGTAACTGCCATCTACACAGACAGCTAAATAAATTATTTGGAACCACCACTTCAGTTTGTGGATTAGTACACTTCTGTCACACCATTAAAGCTCTATCTTCCTCTACCAGAAACCTACTAATCATAAAGCCCAATGGAAGCAGGGGCCTGGAAGCAGTACTGCATTTTTGAAGTGGGAGATGCTATAAGATTTTCCTCACCTTCTGCACTCATTAAGCCAAGTGTAACATTACTCAAATTAGTTTTGCTCACAGTTGATGAAGTACTCTTACATAATTAATTTCTCACACACACCTAGCAACAGCCACAACCTTTAAAAAAATGCAGTACCATATGGGTAACTCACCTGTGTTGTTTTACCAGACCCAGTCTCTCCAACCAGCACAAATGACTGATGCCTAATCAAAATATCCGTAAATCTTTCTTTATATTCCCAGACAGGAAGTTGTAGCCTTTTTTTCAGGATATCATAATATCGTGGGGTGTGTGGTAGATTTGTGAAGGGGTTAATACTGTGTGGGATCATTGCTGGTTTTATAGCTGGTAACCCAGCAGCCGCATAATACGTAGAGTTAGATGTAGGTCGCAGATCTTTTTCCTTGTCCCTTTCTCTGTCACGATCTCTATCTCTGTCACGATCCCTGTCACGATCTTTCGAACGGTCATCTCGGTCCCTGTCCCGGTCCCGATCTTTCCTAAAATGAGTTAAGAGACACAGCAGAAAATGAGACACTTGAATATTTAAATGCAGGGGAGGAATTTTAGTATAACGCAGCCCTAAAGGTGCCCAGTGTAAAGCGGATACAAACCAAATCTTTAAAGTCTCGTAGGCAGCTACCTGGAAGGATGAAGACCAAGGATGATCCATACTCAACATTAGCTATACATAGCTACACTTATTGTACTTAAACACTACAACAGTTCCTCTCATTACAGGCAAGACTGAATAAAGCTATCGCATGGAGAGATGAACATTTTAACTCTCTTCATCTAATGATTATAAAGAATCAGCTGTGCAGTGTAGATGTCTCAAAGTTCTCCCCATCCCCACTTGCTGCTGCAGAAAAATAAAAGAACACTAAGCAGCCCTTCTACCTACCTAAGAAACTATACTCATCTAAAAAAAACTAACTCAAGACAATAAGCAAGCCGTGGAAGGGAAGTCTGATTTTATTATTCCACAAT
>WAAG01044239.1:19800-30132 GCA_013390105.1 Tichodroma muraria
CACACTTAAAAACTACATTTATGTATTCACATTTGTTCCAAATATTATGTAGAAAAATTCACTGCATGTGCAAAAGAAAAACAGTATTCTCAAACTCTGACCTCAGATCTGAGGTCAAAATCTGAGAATTTCTGATTCTGCAAGCCCATGTACTTGCTCTTGCACATAATCACACTCTTCCTACAAACAGACAAAAGAATCCTTAGTTTGACCCAACAACTACAGCTGCATGCTTTTAACAAAAATTCCCAATTCAGGACTTTGAAACAAGCCCTGCTTTACAAAAACAATCCATCCAATTTTAAACTAGATAAAGTTAAAAAGATTAGTGGCATCTTTGCCTGCAAAACTGAGGCTATCCTCAGCTTAGCCTCCTTTTGTGCCTTAAGTGAAATCCCATGACAAAGGCAAAACAACGAACTCAGTCAACAGCTTTATAGTCAGTGCACACAAACGTTTCTAGGAATATTAAGCAAAAATCAAAACCTCGCTTCTTTCTTCACCAACACTCAGGCATGTCTAAGAGACCATGTCCAAAGAAAACTCCTGCCAACACTCCTCTCCACAGCTTTTTTGTTTTAAAAATGCATTTGGCATTCAAATGTAGCTACTGAAATAATACTAAATTCCGACCTATAGAGAAGATGCAGTAAACAAGATTATATTAGTATTGATTCTATAAATTTTAATTTAAAATGTGCTGTGCTTTGGAAACAACTACTACTACTCTTTTTGTATAAATTATGTCATGTATGCAGTCTTTTTTTTCCCCTGAGTACTTCAACATATCATGAAAACAGAGGTCATGTCATATTAAAGACTTTTTAACATGACTTCTTTTAACATAGACTCATTAAAAATAAAGAAGGATTACAAAACATACTGTTTACTGTCACTTACTTAACTCAGTTGCATACAGATTTTCCTAAAGATTTGGACTCTGAGTAATTTAAAAATTAAGACCCTTTCTAGGACATTTGTTTGAATCTGAGATACTCTTGCTTTAACATTACTTCCAACACAGTCAAATATTGTACAAGCTAGCAATGTCTACCTATTGTAAAATGCCAGGCAGATATTGCAGAACCCAATACCCCTAGGAACTAGGCTTCATTATGCTACTCAAAGGTTTAAGAGTCTAATAGCATTTATCAAACAGCAACAAAGCTTTGGACTTGGCTGATGAGCTATTCACCTTCTGAACAGCTGCAGGTACCAGGACATACAAGTGCATAGTCATACAGTAACATCACTGGCAGGAAAAAGAAACAAAGCTATAAA
The DNA here is from genome assembly GCA_013390105.1 of Tichodroma muraria. Classification (NCBI taxonomy): domain Eukaryota; kingdom Metazoa; phylum Chordata; class Aves; order Passeriformes; family Sittidae; genus Tichodroma; species Tichodroma muraria. The sequence continues at coordinate 21,082 of WAAG01044239.1, forward strand.
AACAATTCAAGAATGGTAAAGCCAGGGTAAAATGCAAGAACACACTTCACTAAAAGTAGCACTACTATGCTACTAATGTGCAGGTTTGGCTTGGTTTTTTACAGCATTCTTCTTCGTACGTGTGTTTCTGAAGGATTTGTATCCTTCACTGGTATCCAGTTAAAGTGTAAATAAACCACACCAACAAAATCTATTCCAGAACCATTTACTTAAACAGTATCATGCCAGCAGCTTCTGCACTACAGACCATCAAATGTACCTTCCCCTTATGCTTCAGCCCCCACGAAGCAGCCCTAGCGCTAAAATCCCCTCTGCTGCCTACCCTTCCCATGTGTCAGCACGAGCATTTCACCAACCTTCCCAGCAGCATTAATTTTAACTCGCATCAGTATCTCTCATCTAGCCTCCTAAACACTCTCTTGTAGCACTTACTTTTTGTGTTGGTAGCTACTTGTGTGGGCTTAAAACAAACAAAAATACAACCTCATGAACAAAAAGCAAATGAAATGGACTACAAATACAATCCACTGTGGAAAGTGCCATTAACCCCCTATTTCTCAGTTTCTTCATTGACCTCTTACAGCTTTTTAACTGTACAGAAAGGAAACCTATCAAGCTCTATCACGTTTCAGAAGTAAAATACTTTATGTGTTAATAAAAGGAGTTGAGTCGCTTTCTTGTTTTCAAAAAGCAGAACAGAAGCAGGGGCAACCAGATCCTACCACAGAAACAACACAACATACAAGATGCCTTCAAACCTACTCTTTAACACTTACAATTCATCAGCAGCACTTTCTTTCCCTAAAACTGCTCACCAGTCTCCCATTACTACTGAAGCTTAGCAGACACACACTCCCCCTTGGTCAACAACCAAAAAGAGGAATGACAGTTAATAATTTCCTTAACTACCTAAAAATGTGGCTTGGCAGTTCTTCACTTAGAAATTGTCACATTTTAGTTGCTTTTTAGTTACTGCCCAGAGAAAACAGAAGTCAAACACAAAAATCAACACTAAAATAATAATTTAACCACATTTATCTTGTGCCTCCATGCCTCCATATAACAGTCTCCATGACAAGAAGGAGGTTGGGATTCTCTGCTCGGCTTTTAAGTGAAAAAGTCTGGTCTGCTATTTGCTTTCACTTCCTTACATCCACACACATATAACAAATATGAATGTACATATATGAACAGAAAAAAAGCACTATAGCAATCACTAAATAAAAGTGGTTTTGGTAAAAAAACAAAAATAAAAACAGGAACAAAGTATTCAAGGTACACCACTGATCATCACAGTGAAAGTTTATGCCCATCTAACAGACAATCAGTATTTTTCCCCATTACTAAACACAGCAATAGCTGATGCAATAAAGGCAATGCAGCTAATGGAATTTCTGCTCCACACAGAAATCAACCAAGTACAATTAGTCTGAATGATACATCCTACTAGATCACTAACTCTGATTTTATACAACTCAAATATATTTGAAAAGAAATTAACGTATTTTAAAATGCTATGTATGCAATTCACAGAAACACTATAATCAAAAGCCTTCCATACAATTTATATTTTTCCAAAATGTTTTTTACTTCACATACAATACTTCAAGTCTGGAAGAAAACAGATGTCATGCAGATGTTTAAGGTTACACCAACAATTACAAACCAGTTGGCCAAGTAGAGTCCATGTGGCGCTGCTGCTGTGTAGAGCCACCCACACCAACAGAGGCCTCCATTAAAGAGGAACTAAAAAACACAGGTTCACTTAAAGTAACTTTCATATTTTGTCAGGTAGTCCAGTTTGGATGCAAGACACTACTGTTCTGAATGTGAAGTGTAACCATGCAATGAGCTCATCCTGCTTAATCCAGCTCCAAAACCACCTAAATTGCAGAAAGGCACTCTCAGCACAGAGGAAGACAGGTACACACACGCTTTTAACAAGACTCCACGCATCTTCCTTATGGCCTTGCATAAGCTGCAAAACCAAACTACTCTAAAATAAACCAACCATGTAACATTAGTAAGACTTGTGCTACATGAATTAAGATTCCAGGATCTAAGAAATAATCTTATGCTTAGTAATTATGCTTAGAGTTCTTCTCAGTCCTACACCATTTAATGCTTTTACCGCAGACAAGGGGACAAAGGGGCACAAGACCAGCATTTCTACAGCTTTTAGGTGCCACAAAAGTCAATGTTTCCTAGTTTAATAGTGGTGGGAACTCACTGCAGTACATACAAAACGGTAAGACTAAGAGTTCAGAATGACATTACACGATCAGTAAAAAAAATGACAAAGCCACACCAAAACTATAAAACCCACCAGCATACAAACAAGGAAATACTGACCTGTGATTATCTTTACAACCAGCTGTAACAGTCGTACCGCATTTAAATAACGCCCGGTTTTGATATAATCACTCTATCATTTCACAAAAGCCTCTACATACAGTAAAGCTGTAGATGTACAACTTCTCTGTAGACTCAGAGCAGCTATTTCAATCTCTAGGAAATCCTACAAAAATAGATTAACTGAGACAAATAGCTCAATATATTTTAAAAAACGTGGTTATGATGATCCTACAGACAGGAAATAAGAGTTGAATAACAAACGTTTATTTTGTTTAGCTGAGCAAAATGCATCAAACCGTAGGGGCTAAAAACTGAAGCTGTAGAAGCTTACCCTAAAAGAAGGCAAGTTTTGCAAAGACTGTTTATCAGTGAATACTAACTGCTACACTAGACTTACTGTAACCTTTGAGAACAAACTGAAGGATTTTTCTTAGATAAACAGTCTGAAACAATGCTGATGGACTTCAGTAATTGTTTAATTCACGGAAGCCTCCTGTGCTCCATAAAGAAGGCTAGACTAGATAAACCCTGCACTTCTTTGTACTCCTTGAGACCTCAGAAATTTACTTTAAACAGCCGCCTGCCTTTCCTCCCACTCCTGCCCAATTAGAGAGGAAAAGATTACGTAAAGAAAGCTCTAAAGCAACGCTGAATTTAAGGACAGTACTAGTGCAGTGTCTGTGTTCCTGCAATTACGTTAACCTCATCAAAAATACGCTGAACCGTCTGCAGTACAGTCCTAAAACTTCAACCTCCGCAAAACTAAGAAAAAAAACAAACACTCCCTTGCCCTCTACCTCAAAACCCACCTCACCATCGATTCTTACTTCAATCCAAGCATATCACCGAGGGTGATTGGGTGAAAGACGTTAACAAAGGAACAACGCTCCCACCAGTGCAGGCACTAATAACACGGGCTGCACAAACCTCGTGCTCACCTCTAGGCTCACGTTTGCCAGACCTTACAAGCCAGAGATTAAGTAACCAAATACAAAGGAAGAGGGGAAAAGGAGTGGGAAGGAAAAGTATAAATATGAAGGCGAAGGATTGCAAACAAAGCGTGGCGCGGGGCCGCGGGCCCAGCAGCGCGCCACCCCCGCCACGGCCGCCCAGCCCAGCCCATTTGCCCAGGCGGCTGAGCCGGCGCCTTACTCCCTCCCCCCTCCGGCGCCGCTGCACGAGGCCCTCCCGCCCGTTCCCGCCGCCATCCTCCCTCCCGAGGGGCCCACCGGGCGGGGCGGCCGACACCGAGCCAGGCCCAGCGCTCCGGGAAGCCGCGAGGCTTTGGGGCCTGCTTAGTCGAGGCGGCGTCGCTGCAGCCTCTCCCTGCTCTCACGGCGGCCGCAGCGCGCCCCGGGGAGCTCCAGCCCCAGAGGGGCGGCCGGAGCCGAGGATGGGGCGCGGATGGCGCGGGAGACGCCGCGATCCCCCCCACCCCGCGGCTGCGCGAGGGGCTCGGGCTGAGGCCGTGCCGGGAAAAGCCCCAGGACGGGATCGGGGGAGCAGGGGGTCACCGAGGGTGGAAAAAACCCTTAGGCTCATCCAGTGCAAGCGCCCGCCCAGCACTAGCGCTGTAACCGCTAAATCACATCACCCAGCGCCGGATCCAAACACCTCTTGAACACCTACGGGGATGGTGACTCCACCACCTCCCTGGGCAAACTTATTCCAGAGCCTGAGCACCCTAATACTGAAAGATATTTTTCTAATATCTAATCTGAATCTCCCTTGTCTCAGCTTGAGTCGATTTCCTTTGGCCGTCTCGTTGCAGGCACGGCAGAAGAGACCAGAGCCCACCTGTCTACAGCCTCCTGTCAGGGAGCTGTAGGGAGCCGTGGGGTTCCCCCGAGCCTGCTCTTCTCCAGGCAGAACAGCCCCAGCTCCCGAGCCGTCCTAAGACATGTTTTCTAGAGCTTTCACAAACTTTCTGCCCTTCTCTGATCACACTCCAGCACCTCGCACAGTACTTGAGGTGCAGCCTCATCAATGCTTGCTGCCCGTCCCTCTTCCCAGTCCTTCTGCTCCAGATTACAATTTCTGCTCAGCTACTTGAATGAGCACTCGCTCCTACTACCTGACTGTTGGAGCAAGGTTGCATTCACATAAATGGCTCAACTAACAAACACGAAAGTAGTCAGGAAACACCTAGCAGCAGTGACCTGTTCCGCAAGTACAGCCAGCTCAGCAAGTGGGGCTTTGTCTGTAGATTCACCTTCCAAAGATTTGCTGGAATAACTTTAATATAGCTATTAAGATATTTAATGTAGACAAATCCACAGGTTTTCTTTAAAAGAAGAACATTTCTGTCCCTAGTTTTAGTTATGGCAAAAATGGCACACACAGCTCTACTGGAGTTCTAGATGTTAGTGTAATAAAAGTAAGATTTTTCTGCTTAGAGTTATCAACCAAAATAAATATTCTGGAAACTGGAGTTTGAACTTTTCCTGCGAAGCTGTAAGTAATTTTTAAAGTTATACTACAAAAACCACCGGAATATCTGCGTCAGAGGATTCAAGCTTACATTTTATGCTATGGTAGTCTACACAGAGCTGCATTGGCAGAATGCAGCTAAGGGAAGACTTTCTACACATCTTTCAAAGTGAGTTTTAAATTATGTCTATCTTTAACAAAAGCAAATGTTTATTAAAATAGAGTACTTGCATAGGAGACATTTAGGAGGGGAAAAAAATAGTGGCTAGGTCTCCCTGCAAAATGGGAGGACTGGGAAGAATATAAAAGCATTACATGCATTAGTTGGGATGAGAAGCTAGTGCTGGGAGGTTCTGAGAAGGCTGCAAGGGTACAACAATGGGAATGTGGAGAGTTCTGCAGCTCTGTTTCAAATCTTTATTTCTCCTCCCTGTGCACACCAGCATAAATCTACTTATGGTCTTGCTCTAGATTAACCTATGGCAAATATCAGGGAAGTTTCTGTTTTAGGAGGTAAGAAAAAAGCAAGTGTCTCAGCTGGTATGAAATCTGAGGCTACAGCTCAGCAACAAATGCAGAAAAGAGGGGAAGAAGATTGTGTGCTAGTTGGAGTGAACAACTGCTTGTGTGCTATGCCCCAGGCATATCCCACAAACCAGTTTGCTCTTTTAACAATTGTTAACTTCACAAACTTTTGAACTCATCCTCCACCCAACCATGCTTTGAGCTATCTGACTGCATAACAACTGATCTGGTCCCACCTCAAAGGGTTTACAACACAAGAACTTCCTCCTGAAAGCACACACATGCCTTATTTTGCTAATGCAAATAATCCTTTTAACTTCAAAGGGATTAACAAGGAAGGAGTAGCAAAACTAAGCATGTAGGTAAGTGTTTGCAGGATCACAGCCTAAATATAAGATGACACAAGAAAAAAAAGACTGGTAAGCACAAATTGACATAATGGCAAAGTGATAAGCGTTATGTCAAAAGCCTAAATGATGAAAGGAATATGTAAAATAGGGCACATTTAAGCATATTTTCTGCCTTTTCAAAGGCATTTGTTAAAAAGAGGGGTTTATTTCCTCCCCTTTTCCCCCAAGGCCTTTTATATCCGTCTATAAAAGTAAAAATCTGACGCTACTGAAACAGGACACATTTGTATGAGCTTCCGCTTGACTATCTTGTCTTCTACCCTCTATTTCTTACCCTAGTTTTAAAGTCACTGGTATCAAAATCCTCTTAGCCAACTTCCAGTGAATATTTCTTTACATTTGGCATGGGCATATTTATTATGCTATTTGGGTTGAAAGGAGCATTAACACTTAAAACTGAAACAATGGCTTAGGGGAATGACTTTTTTTTTTTTTCCTGACTGTGCATTGCCTTCTCCCTTAAAGAATAAGCATGGGTCTCAGACCAGCTGTAATTCAAAGACCCTGGAACCCTCACCTTGGTGGTGTGAAGTTTCTGACAGAGAAGTCTAGTGTCATAGTGTCACAGTTTAGGTTATTATTGTCTGAGGCTAATTGCTTCACCCCTTTCTTGAGATTACTGACTCTATAAAGCACATGAGATCTATTCAGTCTAGCTTCTTAGTCAAAACGTACCTTCTTCACTGGCTTAAGCTAAAACGGGATGGTGAAGTGAAACCACAAACCTCTGTTGCAATGGAAGCCATAATACTGAGCAGAGTGTTAGATAGCTAAGACAGACAGCTAAGAAAGGTTAAATCTTCTAAAAGTTGTGTGTTAGAGCCCTAAAACCTGTGTAGTATGTATTTCTTTTATGGCTGGCTGGTTTGCAGAAGACCCTAAGCTACAGCCTACATATGCTCCCAATGCCATGGACACACTTGTGCTGCCACTCTTTTTTTTAATAGTTTCCTTTCTAAAAACAAATGTAACTTCTATTTTTTTATAGATATACAAAACATTATATGAAAAATTTCCTGCAAATTAATTAAAATATTGAAATGAAATACTTATGATAATTATAATTGCAATCACTGTTTAAAATTTATATGTATGTATATAAAAATGGGTAATACCCTTAGAAAATTATCCAGGAGTCTTAAATGCAAATGCTTATCACAGACAAGCTCTCATTCTATCCTTCCCCACCAAGCCATGTGAATAAATGGACATTATCCTCATGTTCTGTCATATCATCAGGGAAAGAATCCTTGAGACAAGAACCCACAATCAGAGCATGTTTAAAAAGTCAGACTTCCACATCGTTCAAATTAAAAATATGAAGATGAATACATGAACTGATCTCAATTTCTGCAGTGAAGAAAAGAGGCAGCTTCTCTGTAATTATAGAAGCTAAACTTTGCAACACTTCAAGTATATATAAATCAGGCTTTGAATTGCTCTGGGAAGTACACTGTAGGAAGACAGCATGGCAACAGCATTATTGCTGTGACAGCAAACTTCATCAGCCATACAGACACACATCTGAATTTTGTGAATGGTTATTAAATGTTATCCCATATAGAACACACCACTGGGACTGAATATGCAGGTCAGAAAGGTCTGAATAACTTCAGTGAAGTTTCATAAACAAGAAGAAAAAGAGAGAGAAGAAGACAGAGAAGAAGAGAGAGATTGCAGCTTTTGTATCTTCTAGAACATTAACCAAAGTAAAAAATCACTTTTTAAAACAAACCCCTTTCTGTAGAAGGAAACATATTGTATACAACCAGCTGCTATTCTGAGCCCCTCAGTCACCTGTTAAGGCCTTATTATCACCTTTAATCCCCTCAGAGAAACCCTGCAAGAGCAGGTATTTATTATGTGCTTTGAATAGAAATTAAAGAAATAGTGTAAAAGCAACCATCACCCCCAAGTAAATTAAATGATATGTCTAATTTACATGAGTTACACAGAATTCACACATTGTTCTCATAACTTCCAGGTCTTCATGGTTAAAGTGGCATTGTTTAATGCCTTCTGCATTCGGAAACATCTGAAACTAAAGGCTAATATGTTGGATGTGAAGGCAGTTTATCTTTTAAATTCTTTAAAATCTAACCACTTTCTATGCCAAGTCTGAAATCTTGTGAGAAGCTCCCTGAACATAAGGTGTTTTTAGGAAGTAGTAGCTATTTCACAAAGAACTGTTTAAAGCCATAGAAGATCACAATTTCAAGCATGTTGTTTGATCTTGTGCTAGAATATTAAAAGAAGATCCAATGCAAGTTTTTCAGTTGACACTTCTTTTGCAAAGGTATGATTCTTTCTTGAGTTTTCTTTACAAATTTTTCACATCAGCAGAAGGGAAAATGACTACATTAGTATACATTTTTTATTTCTTTTGTGTTGAATACAATGATCTCTTTCTTATTCACTATTGCATTAGCTCCTTAAGACTATTTTTGAAAAAGTTCTGTCTTTAATGCAATCTGTAAAACATTCATATTCATGCCTAAGATTAGCCTTGCTGGAACTACCAGTGGTACCTAATTACACTGAGTATGTGCTAAAATCTGAGTTTGATTTTATCAACTCTGAGTATGTGCTAAATCATTAGGAAATTTATATGCTTAGTTCCTGCTATCTGTATAGAGCATTCACAGTTTTAACAAACTAAGATTACAAAAAAGCTAATGAGCAGTGAGACAGGTGATCTAATAACCTGTACCTCATGGGCTACTATCATGTAAAGTGCTAAATACTAATCCTTATTTTCAATATAATTTCCAAAATATTTCCCTTATTTCAAAATAAATTGCAAAACAATAGCCATAGAAAATTAGGCACACTAGAAATCCATCATATCCTGGAACTGGTCTGTAACAAATCCTAAATATTAACAGTCATACCTTAACCCAGCTGTGTGCAATTTTTAACAAATGGTGTTACCTATTCTTTCCCCATATGATGAGGTCTTTTTCTTCCGACTGTATTGAAAGTCCGCTGCAGAAAAATCAGAAGCAGCAATGAAAACACTGAAAGTGCACTTAAACTTCTGCAGCTGTGTAACCTTCCTCTTTACAGCTTCTTATCATAAACCCACAGCCTTGCAGAAGCGAGGTTATTTTATTAGTGTGCATCATTTTTCTACTGCCAGCTCCCATCTGGGAGTAACAACCTTAGTATCATCTGAAAACCAGTGTAAGTCTCCTAAAGAAGCTGAAAGAAGACACTGAGATTTTGGGGGATCATGGGGATTAATAAACAATCACCTGTCAATGTAATGATGTCCTCTCTAATGTGCAAGACTGTTCCCAAAGGTAAAGGAGAAGGTGCTGCTAGAGATGCT
>WAAG01044242.1:0-10188 GCA_013390105.1 Tichodroma muraria
AGGCTGTGGATGTTGTCTGCCTGACCTTTGGTAAGCCTTTGGTACTGTCTCCCATGGAATCTTCCTGGAAAAGTTGGCAGCTTACGGCCTGGACCAGGTGCACTCTTTGTTGGGTTAAAAACCAGCTACACAGCCAGACTCAGAAAGTGGAGGGAAATTTACAAGTTCACTGTCAAAGTGATTGTATACAGATGTAAAATCGTGCTACCGCTTAATTGGTAACTTAAGAAGAAAGTTAAGTGTTCTCCATTTGTTATTTTCTTATTATGTTATGATTGTTTTTACAGATTACCAATGGAACACTAGATGTAAAAAAAATGATGAAAACTTGGATTGTGCATAAAGGATTTCCTTTAGTCACTGTTGTCCGAAAGGGAAAGATTATTTCAGTACAGCAAGAGAAATTTTTGTATCGTGTGGAACCAGAAAATTGGACATCAGATGCAAGGTTATTACCTTCTTAATACCTTTTATCCATTAAAAGCAAGCTGCTGTCTTAAACCTTGTACATCTTCCTCACTTGTATTCAGGCCTTTTCGTGTTTCCTTTTAAGGCAGGCAGTAATAGAGAATTCGGCACAGAAATTCACAGTATGTTCCTGAATAGTAGTATATTCCTGAAGGTCCATGTCTATTTCCACTGGAGCAACTGGTAAAAATCTGTGACACCCTTTGTAATCTGAATTTCTTACATGCATTGTTTTCCTGAAGCTTTTAAGCTTGACATTGTGAGTTGATTTTCAATACCAAAAGGCAGATCTCATAAGTAAAGGTTTCTTTAAATTTGAGAGTTTTGTGTGTTCAACAAGACTCTGAAGAAAGGCAGGTTGCAGACGTTTTACAGAAGTTGCAGATGCATGTGTCCTACTTTAGAGCCTCTGCTTCTTACTTCCAAAATTCAGTATATACCTCGGGCTTCACTACAGGAAGGTAGAGGAGCTAGAATCAATGCTTTCTTGGCTTTGAAATTTTAAGATGATGCTACTGCATGGCAACAAATGACTGAATATGTAACAGGCAATATCCATTGTACCAAAACCTAAAAGGAAGTACAAATGCAAATACTGAAGAAGCAAAGATGTGGCAGTTGGCAATTTTAAAATTTTGTTTACTGCAAATGTAACTTACCTTATGACCCTCAACAGTGTCTTCTAACAAAAATATGTAAGTGTGAATTCTTCTGAGATTTTGCTAGTTTTATTCAGTTGTTCGAAGTGATAGCAGGAGCCAAGTCCATTGCATCATCTTGCAGAAAATTAGAACTGTGAAAGAAATTTGTCTCTTGAAACGTAAGAATTTAGAGGGCTCTGTTTTACTTTTGTCATGCTGAGAAAGAAAAGCAATGTGGTGTTGAAAGGTAAGGAAAGAAGGGAAGGATTTTTAAGCTAAGTAATTTCTGTTTCTTGTTGATGTAAATTTGAGGCATGCATGAAAAGGTTTTGAAAAAGAGCGCTCTGTGTGAGTCATACATAGAGGGGGTCCCAGTCAAAATCAGATTAATATGTGCAGCTTCTTTCATTCCACTCAGATTTGTGTTTTTCTCTAAATAGCCAAGTCCTTATCATCATTTTGAACCTCCTTAGCAATTGTTCTTACAGCTTGCAGTTCACTTAAAGACTTTGTGGTATGCAATTAATTATGATTTCTGTGACATGATTTGGAATTTGAGTCTTGTACTTGGATAATTTTTTAATTTTAGTGAAAACTTTTAAAAGATCAGAAAAAACAATGTTGGAGTCAGGTAAAAATAATACTAGATGAATTTCTGATGCAGCCAGAAATTTACTGTCTGCATGATTTTGGGCAAGCTAGAACTGGGAAAGAAGTACTAGGAAAAATGAAGTCCGTGAGGGACTAGTGCGGTTTAAGATCTCTGTCGGTGATGTACACAGTGGGACCAAGTGCCCCTGCTGAGAATTCGTAGATGACACCGAGCTGAGTGGTGCAGTTGGTGTGCCTGGGGGAAGGGATGCCATCCAGAGGAATCTGGACAAACTTGAGCAGTGGGCCCTTGGTCACGGCAGCTCCTGGTATCAGCACAGGCTGGGAGGTGAACAAATCCAGAGCAGCCTTGCAAAGAAAAACTTAGGGGGAGTGATCGTACTGGAGACAGGCCAGCAGTGTGCATTCACAGCCCAGAATTCCAGTTGTGTCTTGGGCTGCATCCAAAGCAGCTTGAGCAGCAGGGCAGGGAGGGGATTCTCCCCTCTGCTCCCCTCTGGTGAGACCCCACCTGGAACCTGCATCCAGCTCTGGGGTCCCAGCACAGGAAGGACATGGACCTGTTGGAGTGAGTCCAGAGTTCACAAAAACAATCAGATGGACAGAACACCTCTCCTATACAAGGACAGACAGACAGTTTGGGGTGTTCACCCTGGAGAACTAAAGGCTCTGGGGAGACCTCACTGCATTCTTTCAAGTACTTAAAGGAAAAATGGGGACAGGCTTTTTATCAGGTCCTGTCATCATAGGACAAGGAATAATGTTTTAAAATAAAAGAGGGTAGATTTAGACCAGATATAAGGAATAGTATTTTTCTGATGAGGGTGGTGAAAGAGTGGCACTGGTGGCCCAGAGAGGTGGTCAATGCCCCATCCCTGAAAACATTCAGGGCCAGGTTGAGTGGGACTCTGAACAGCATGATCTAGTTGAAGATGTCCCTGCTCATTGCAGGGGAGCTGAACTAGATGGCATTAAAAGATGCTAATCTGTTCTATAAAATTTACCCATTTCTCACCATGGTGGGATTTAAAAAAATAATTTCTTTGCATGCTGTGCATTTGTTCTTTCATCATATTCTGATTATATAAGTGAGATTTATACTTTATTATTTTACATAGCAAAATGATTCTAGTATTATTAGTATACAAAAGCACTTAAAACAACCATTTGAGGGAGATAATATGTATATAACATGTCACTAAACATTTGTTTTCTTTGCAGTTACCTGTGGCATATTCCTCTCACTTACATAACAAATAGGTGCAACTTCACCCATTGTACTAATGCTTATTTACTGGATCAGAAGTCAGGTATGCGACTAAAAGTTTGTCTTCTACTTTGGTACCAAGTTACTTAAGTATTAGAGATACATGATTTTTCTGAGAACACCCTTGAGTAGGATGTGAAGCTGAAGACATACAGGGTATAAAATGATTTCAGAGATCCAGAGCAAAGCACTGCTGATATTGTCATCATCAGAGAGTTGGTTCCCTGTAGTGTTTTGTGTATAAATACATGACAGCAACTGGAACAGAAGCACAGGTTTGAAATTTGTAAAAGCCTATGCTTTTCATCACAGTGGCATACACATGATCTCAAACTGCATGTTTTTTAGAAAGCAAGTTATGTGAAAGTTGATCGTGCAGTTCGCTGAAATGTTAGGAAGTAACTTTCCACCGAAATGTTTATTTTATTTAATTGTGTAGGAAAATCTTGTATTTGGAACAGTAGATGGGACTGTCTGAAAGAATGACTGGATGAAAGGAGAAAATTTAACTGATGCTACTTGGGGCAGACTGTGACAATGTTCATTCAGTCAAATGTAGGAGGAAGGATGAGAAAGTACAACCTGGAATTTTTGAGCTGTCTTTCGAAACCTTCGTAACTGGCTTTTCCTTCTTCACTGTAGGGGGAAATAGTATGCAAGAATTCAGAGTCTCTCTGAACTAGTCTAATTCATAGACTTTGATTTGAGCAAACAGTTATTAAATGTTTTCTTCTGCTGATAACATATTGCCTGTCCACTAGCTGTCATTGAACTTCCAGAAGAGGTGGAATGGATAAAATTCAATGTGGACATGAACGGCTATTACATAGTACACTATGCTGAAGACTGGAAAACACTGATTGATCTGTTGAAGAAAAATCACACTGCTCTAAGTCCTAAAGACAGAGCGAATTTGATCAACAATATCTTCAACCTTGCACGGTAAGACTTCTATATTGGAAAAGGTATTTGACATGCGTTTCAAGTTTTTTCCAAGTCAGGATGATCCGAGAGAAGATAAGATTTAGTTTCTAGAGACAACTGCTTTAGAGAAAGTTTAATTCGGTCTTCAATAGCCTTGTTAGAACTGTTCACTGATGCTCTAGATGTTATCTCTTTCTTCTATATAGCATCACCTATTTATTTGGATCACAGAGAGCCACATGGTAGTTTCCATTTCTGGAAGACACTGTTTTCTTTACTGTCCAGTAATCTGCCTGTTTTCCTGTACTCTAGTGCTCCTCTTTAGAAAAGTAAGCTATTTCCCTCTTAAATTTTTACTGGTGCCCTCTCATGTGTTTCACCACCACTGTCAGAGCAGGCAAGGCTGAACATTATGGATAGTCTCTTCGGAGCTGTTATTCCATCTGAGTACCCTTATAAATGATAAATATTTTCAGGCAACCTTGCCACACTTCCTTACTGTAGTAGTTTGGCCGTGATTGGCCAATGTGTATTACTGACACTTGATAAAACCAATGAAAAGCGTGGGTACGCCTTTTACGATACACTTTTTTTTAAATGCAAACCCGGGAATCAGCTCTCTCTTGGTTTCCGGCAAAGGCTCAGGTAAGAGCTCCTGCCGCACGTTCCCTGCTCCCCCTTCCCCCACGTGGCCGTCGGGCCTGGGGGGGGAGGGGGAAGCAAGTCAGGCTGACCGGGAAAAAAGGAAAAAAAGGACCGCAGAGCCGAGCCACTGATATCTGGCTGATGGAATTCGAGTTTCCTTCCCCTGCAGCATGGTCGGTAAAAGAACTCCTCAGGGCTGTCTCGGAGCCACAACAGATTGCGCATATCGGGCGGGGATGGCTTTCCTGAATGGAGTTCACTCTGGACTAATTTAACCCTAATGAGACCGAGGGGTGGAAAGAAGAATCCACTAACTTTCTTTCTCTCTAACCATAAGAATCCAGCCAGAACTAGAGCCAAGAGTAACTCTGCAGCCCCAGCACGGCCTGTTTTAGTAAATCTGACTGCTTTGGCATGGCTGCTGCCTTTTGTGAACTCCTTAAGTATTCAGATGAAACCAGAAAGCTTCTATCCTCTCCGGAGTGAAAGAAAGGACAGAATGAAGACACATAGAGAAACTACGTAAGGATATTCTGCAGTCAGAAATTGAAGGTGATACTTTAAGTGGAAGAGAGATAAGGAGTTGTTTTATTTTTACATTAAAATCTTTTATAAGCTATGGTGATGGACTATAATATAATGAGACAATTTTCCTTTAAACCATAAAAGAATATGGGGAGATGAACGGTTCAAATTGTAAATCTGAGCAAAAGAACACTATATTGACGGGGCCAGTATTGAGATGATTGTGACTGTTGGGAAATTTAGACAGAGCAATGAAATTTTGTCCTAGAGAAGAAGATGAAGAAGAGAACTTTTGCTGTTGAACAGTTTTGTCTTTAAAAAAATAAACCCCATGGATCGATTATGGCCCAGAAGTACAGCTATTAAAGAGCTGTGAATATGGGAGGAATTTTCATGATACAAATGTTTTCCGGGCGGCTGTTATCATGAAAAGTTTGTTTTGTCTTGTTTTGTTTCAGTTTTTAGTTCCATAGCGAGTAAAAGATGCTCCAATCTCTAGAAGAATTGAAGAAAGACTATTCTAGAATTGAAAAAACTGACTGAAAGTTTCTAAATGTAATTTCTGTATGTTGTTAATGAGAGTGAGAGAAATTTTGGTAATAGAGGAAGAATGTTTGAAAGGTTTCATTCTAATTCTAAGAGTTTGTTGTTTCTTTTTTTCCTTCTCCTTCTTTCCTTTTTGTATTAGTTAATAAAAGTCTGTCCTTTTCAAGTTTAAACCTGCTTTGCTCTTGATTACAAAATTTCTTTTCTTTTGGCAACCCAAATTGATAGTTTTTCTGTCTGGTTCACACTGAAACCACGACACTTACCTATTTTCAATTTTTGTTAACTGAAGGCAGAATGTTAGACGCCATTGTTGCTTTGTTGTAATTTTACTGACGTTAAAATAGGAAAATTTCTACATGTAAATTGTTTCCTATGTCACTCCCTCTATTCATTTAATCTCTCTTTTAGTGTAATGGAAAGCATCACTTCTGATTTGTTTCAGGGACTGCTTTTGTTTTGTAATCCATTTTAATGTTTGTGTTCATTGATCCATAGTCTAGGAAGAGAGTCTCTGGAAAAGGCCTTCGAGTTGATTGATTACCTCAACAAAGAGAACAGCACTGCACCACTTACTCAAGCTTTGTTTCAGCTGAGTCTTATATACAGCCTTTTAGACAAAAAGGGTGAACAGCAACTGGCAGCACGAGCCATGGTATGTCTTAGTTTTTCATAAAAAATAATTTTAAATTATTAATCGTAATGTTCTTTATAGTTACATTCTCTTTTTACATGTTGACTGCTGAACATATTCATTAATTTCACTAAGTTTAATGGAAGTTTGAGAGAGTTGCCAGTCTTGCCAGCGTTTTCTAATGATCTCTTACTGAAATGCTACGTTTTTTGGACCAGCTTCTTCCCTTCTCCTTCCCCTGTTTCCATACCATACCCATATGCCCCAAAATGTTTCGTAGGGAGTGTGGTGCAGTAGGAACACAGTGGTGTCTGGGGCTATCTTAAAGTGCCCATACAGGTGAATTTAATTCTGATATGTAATTAAACAGATTCCATGTACTTTTCTTGTACAGAAAAGTTATTTTCAAAAGTTAGAGTTGATAGAGATTGTAGATCTAATTGCTTTGTAGAGAGACGAGAAAAAAACTGAACTGTTTTCTGTAAAAACAGAAACAAAAGGATGGTTGTCATTGTCCTGTTCCAGTTGTATAATAGAATAATAAGGTGTAGTTCTACAGACTTGACAGTGAAATCAGTCCTGTAGGTTCAGTTCTTGATGAACGTATGTCTTCCATTTCTCTGTTTACTTTCTTATTATGGAACTTCTTCCCCATATTCATCTACTGTTTTAAAATTACCTTTGCTGCTTTACGGTGTAAAACGTCAGTAAAGGGATTTAGTCTATAAGAAAATTATGAAATGATTAGATAAAATAGCAGATGGTTTTTTTTTATGTTAGGTAGGGATAACTAGTGAGAGCTTAAGGAAATGTAAGAAAAAACCCCCACTGTTTTAACTTACTCAAAGTTGTTAGGTATCTGTAGTAGTTTGGCCGTGATTGGCCAATGTGTATTACTGACATTTGATAAAACCAATGAAAGCGTGGGTACGCCTTTTACGATACACCTTTTTTAAATGCAAACCCGGGAATCATCTCTCTCTTGGTTTCCGGCAGAGGCTCAGGTAAGAGCTCCTGCCGAACATTCTCTGCTCCCCCTCTCCCCACGTGGCCGTCGGGCCTGGGGGGGAGGGGGAAGCAAGTCAGGCTGACCGGGAAAAAGGAAAAAAAAAACGCAGAGCCAAACTGTGAGCTTCGTTGCTGATATCTGGCTGATGGAATTCAAGTTTTCTTCTCCTGAGCATGGTCGGTGAGAGAATTTTCCTCAGGGCTGTCTTGGAGCCAGGAAAGATCACGCAGATCGGGCGGGGATGGCTTTTCTGAGTGGAGTTCACTCTGGACTAATTTAACCCTAATGAGACCGAGGGGTGGAAAGAAGAACCCACTAACTTTCTTTCTCTCTAACCATAAGAATCCAGCCAGAACTATAGCCAGGAATGGCTCTGCAGCCCCAGCACGGCTTGTTTTAGTAAATGTGACTGCTTTGGCATGGCTGCTGCTTTTTGTGAACTTCTTAAGTATTCAGATGAAACCAGAAAGCTTCTATCCTCTCCGGAGTGAAAGAAAGGACAGAATGAAGACACATAGAGAAACTGCGTAAGGATATTCTACAGTCAGAAATTGAAGGTGATATTTTAAGTGGAGGAGAGATAAGGAGTTGTTTTATTTTTACATTAAAATCTTTTATAAGCTATGGTGATGGACTGTAATATAATGAGACAATTTTCCTTTAAACCATAAAAGAATATGGGGAGATGAACGGTTCAAATTGTAAATCTGAGCAAAAGAACACTATATTGACGGGGCCAGTATTGAGATGATTGTGACTGTTGGGAGATTTAGACAGAGCAATGAAATTTTGTCCTAGAGAAGAAGATGAAGAAGAGAACTTTTGCTGTTGAACAGTTTTGTCTTTAAAAAAATAAACCCCATGGATCGATTATGGCCCAGAAGTACAGCTATTAAAGAGCTGTAAATATGGGAGGAATTTTCATGATATAAATGTTTTCCGGGCGGCTGTTATCATGAAAAGTTTGTTTTGTCTTGTTTTGTTTCAGTTTTTAGTTCCATAGCGAGTAAAAGATGCTCCAATCTCTAGAAGAATTGAAGAAAGACTATTCTAGAATTGAAAAACTGACTGAAAGTTTCTAAATGTAATTTCTGTATGTTGTTAATGAGAGTGAGAGAAATTTTGGTAATAGAGGAAGAATGTTTGAAAGGTTTCATTCTAATTCTAAGAGTTTGTTAGTTGTTTTTTTTTTCCTTCTCCTTCTTTCCTTTTTGTATTAGTTAATAAAAGTCTGTTCTTTTCAAGTTTAAACCTGCTTTGCTCTTGATTACAAAATTCCTTTTCTTTTGGCAACCCAAATTGATAGTTTTTTTTCTGTCTAGTTCACAATGAAACCACGACAGTATCTGATGTAAACAGCCCAAGCTCTGGTTTGCAATGCAGTGTGTATGCAGTTTTATTTAAGTTCAGAAGTTTCAGCTGAGTTGTAGTAGCTGTTCAGGCATCCAGCTGTGGTTTTGGAAAGCTACGGAACTACAAAACTGAAGGGTGTTCAGCCTGTAGACATACAAAAATTGTTTCTTTGTGCTAAACGAAGGCGTATTTACTGTGATTTGGTGAAGTTAAAAGCAGTTAAACATACGGAAGTTGTAGTACGTTGAGATTGTAAGCTGATTACAAGCAAGTGTGAGCCGTTGCTCAAAGAGTAGTCTTCAGTTCCCATGTGCAATTTAAGGTGTAACCTGGCCCATCTTTCAGATTTATGTGGTATCTGATTACTCCTTCTTAACATATGTAAGTTGGAATAAATAGAAGAAAAAACTACGTTTAGCTTACATGGTTCGAAAGCTCAACCTTTTTTTTTTTTTCTTATTTTTAAAATCCTCTTGAAAGGAATTAGCTATTGCTAGTAACTTTTTCCTCCTTTAGCATAGGATAGAGCACTTGCTTGGAGATAAAATTGATCAACAGCACTGGACAGATGATGGGACCATGTCTGAACGAGAGCTCCGGTCAACACTGCTGACTTTTGCCTGCACCCATGATATAAGGAACTGTAGGGCAACTGCTGCTAAGATGTTTGAGACATGGATGAAGTCCAACGGAACAGTAAGGTACCATAAAAACTGAGCTTCCACTTCTTTTACCTATCTGTTTTCCTGTTACATTGCCACCACTGTGTTTGGGAAAAACACTCCAACAACAAACAGAACCCAAACAACCAACCCACCATACCACCACCACTGACTTAGTATTGATAAAGAATGTGTTTCTATCTTTAACTGTTCCATGTGTAGAAGTAATTGCTGTTTCATAATGAGAGGATGACTTCTAGACTTTGTCTCCAATCTCATTAAGTTTAACTGCAAAACCAGCCATAAATTTTCTTTCATCTGCATTTCCTGAGCTGCATGCTGAAAGAAAATTACTTGGTGGCAAAGCCAAAGCGCACCTTTCTTTTTATCATGCAGAATTCATTCTTCTGTGGATTCATGTGCATTTCAAGCCATAGAATTTCTCAATTTTGTGTACAATTTACTTTGTTTTCATGTGATGATTTGCTTTTTCCTAGTGACTGAAAGTATTAGATTGTCATGAATTCAGTCATGCCAAATCTTAACAATTGCTACAGAGTCAAATTGCTCAGAAGAGAGGCATCTCCTCCAAGCTAATAATTTAATTTTGTGACTTCTTTCTTCTTTCCTCAGGTGAGCATTTTTGTGCCCCCATGTTTATTTTGGTTTGTTGCTTTTGTTTTTCCCTGTAGTCTGCCTAGTGATGTGATGAAAGCCATATTTGCAGTTGGAGCCAAGTCTAATGATGGCTGGGAATTCCTTCTGAAGATGTACTTCTCTTCAGCTTCTGAAGCAGAGAAAAGCAAAATGATTGAAGCCTTGGCCAGCACAGAAGATGCCAGAAAGCTGATCTGGTATGAAGGAGCCAAAAAGTTGTATGCTGTATAAATTACAAATGATAA
>WAAG01044243.1:307-19953 GCA_013390105.1 Tichodroma muraria
TTTGTTAGAATTATCACAGGGCAAGTTATTAAAATGCTGCAATTTGGCCTAAAGGGGTCTACACAAAAAAAACCATTTTGTCATGACAAATTTAGCCTGCCATTGGCTTTTTGAAGGTGAAGGCACGTGATGACTTGTTTTTTCTTATGGCTTAGAAGCAGGTGTCCATATCCTCCAACAGCCCTTGTCACTCACCTTCTTGATGCTGTGTCAGCAAGCACCATTTGGACCTTCCTTCAGGAACTGAGCGCCAAACAGCCCAAATTTGAAGGTCAGGAGGAAGACCTAATGCCAGTAGTTCTTTATCTAGTAGGCTCTTCTTTCTATCCTGTTCCCATGCCTGTGACTCATTCACTTAAAGGGCATCACATACTTAGAGAGCTTTCTAAATTGGTACCATCCAGATCCTACTTAGTGAAGCAGGCTCCTGGGACATAGAGCTGGGACTTAGCCTGCTTGAAAGCCAGCTCAGGCTATATGCTTTTGCAATCTGGTGATAATAAAAACCAGCAGTATACCTCCTAGGCCTCTTCTTCAGCCTGTTGACAGTTCTATGTGTTTAGTATGTAACTGGCATCAGACAAAGGGAGGAAAGCCTATAGAGTCAGAAATAGAAAACACTCACTAAGCCAGATGCATTGCAGCTATCATAGTTTCCACTTACTTTTGCACATCTTTAATAATTGCCAGTCTGAAATGGGATCAGCCGACAGGCTGCAATATATAACAAATATGTACGTGTTTATATATGTCCTTAGCTTCCTTCCCCAAATGTACATGTTTGAAAAGCCTCGTGTTTTGCAGCTTCACCCAAACATCTGCAATCATTTATGGACTAAAACAGCTTGCCATCTCAGCCTAGATTTTTCAATGCACACTACAACTGATGTCATTTTGGTATTTTGTATTTTCAAAAGAAACAAATAAGTTTCTAGGCAAACCACATCACAGAACATGCCACGGTTATCAGTTCAAAGAGCCTCACTGGCTCAGCAGCTAGTGCTGTGTTTCATGTAGTCTTCCTGAGGTCAGGCAGGGAAATGTTAGCTCAGGAATACACATCTGTGTGTATACAAACAGCTTCAGTCTTCAGTTGTTCTCTCCTTGACTGCCCCCTGAAATAATCCTCTGCAAAGCACAAGAGCTGTCAAGTACAGGCTTGGCCAAGGGTAGACTTTCATATGAATCACACTACATTCTGGCATGAGTGTGTTTTGTGTGCCATTTTAGGGATGAAGGAAAACTTCATCCCTAGACTGATGGAAACAAAGATTGTTACTGCCATCACAGTGCCATCACATTATTATAAAGAGGTCCCTTAAACTTATATATAAAAGTGTGTTATGCTTACAATTTGTCTTTTCTGTAGCCAACACCAGAACTAGGGTGAGAAACATACTCCCAAAGGATCCCAGAAAGTGGAAGTAAGACAGGATTCAGGAGGGACTACTTAAAACCTTTGCTTCTCCAATTTAGCAAAAGAAGATAGACATAGTTTGGGTTCCCAAAGGACCCATCATGGATCCAGCCTCCAGTGAGTAACAGTGATTAGACTGGACACAGCAGAGGCAAAACAGAACTGTCTCTGGGGCTGCTCCTGACTAACCTGAACATGGTTTGAGTTTGTAACCTCATGCAAATCCCAAGCTATGAAACTTTCCTGATGCAAATTCAGATGCATAAATGAAACTAATGTGTTGTACAGGGGACGAATGGATGTTAATATCTCAGCATCAGCAAGCATTGATTAAATACTTTGATGACTTTGATGACAACCTAACAGTGATAAAGTTTCATCAAGTTCTGAAGGCATCCAGTAAACTCTCTAAAGAAATATCCTTTACTGAAATTAGAGGAATAAACTGTTCAGGGGACTCAAAGGAGTGATGAGTTTTTTAAATATGTAAATACTTTGGATTTACCTTGGTAAATGGGTTTGAACATAGCTGAAATAGGGAAAATATGCTGTAGCAGAAATGTAGACGTATTTCAGATGAGGTAGAAGGACTTCAGTTTCAGAAGACCACAAGCATCAAATGAATTATCTTAATACCTTGACATAACAACTTTAGACAGAAATGAAGAAAACATGAAAGATGGCTGTAAGAGTGTTTCAGGGTTTTACTCTTGGAAATCAGTCTCTGTGTAGCCACTGGGACTACTATCCAGTGCTTCTCTTCCCTGTTTGAGGTCTGATATATGGACACACACACTGATGTGACTAAAATAAACTTTTATCATAGATTATATGTCCTCATGAAAGGGCTCCAAACGGTGGGTGTTCTTTCAAGTAGGCATTCAAAAGCACAGGTATCTAAAAATGTGTTATTAAAGGAGAGCTATATGAGCTTTACAAGCCATATTTTCCCCAGGGCAAGCTGATCTTTTTTTGCCCTGTTCTCACCATTGAAGATGTCTTTTCACAGATCCAGATCCTGAAAGATCCTAGTGAGAAATGACTCTTCATGTTACAAATGCCTCCTCTGCTATCCCTGCAACCTGCCTGGCAGAGGCTTTTGAGCTTTAAGGTAACACGACAGTGATGAGTTTTGAATGTAAGTCATACCTGGCATTTGAGATTTTAACTCTTTACAGTGCTCTTGGGTTTACACAAATATGGCAGCTCCAATGTTTGCTGTTGCACTTTTGTCTTAAGAGGTATTAACCAAGGTTTTATGTTTTGGGTGATGACAACATATTGTTCCAGGTCTATAAAACAGTTTGTTTGGGATATTTATACTTAATGGAGGACTGTTGCTATAGCCACAAGCTCTTGTGCAGCTTCTACCCGTTCCCCAGCAAGCCAATGTTCTCCAGGCCAAACACCAGGATCCATCATAAAAGCTGCTGTAGAAAAAATGTTATTTCCCATCACTTCAGTGCTACAATGCTGTTGCAGAAGAAACACTTGCACTACTCAGGAGCTGTGGGCAAGTCACAGAGAAATGGCACATGGATGTGTTTAAAAGTCCGTAATGTTAATGTCCCCAGTGAATAGTCTGTTCAGAAAGGATCACTTCAGCTCCTTCCAGAGTATGTATTAAGGACAAGATCTGATGGTAGTTGTCTTCACTGGTAGCAGTTTTCCACCCCCCTTTCTCTCTCTTTTTTTTTTTTTAAATTTAAGTCCATATTCACAGCATGGATCCAGAAAACAGCTGTATTAGCAGAGTTGGAGGGAGAAAGAAACTGAAACAGGACAAGGGTTACTGTATGACAATATCACTTCTGAAGACACCATGTAACCACTAAAGTCTAACTTTGGGTGTGCAGAGAGCCTCTGACTTTACACTGAGTATGAGAGGAGCCCAGGGTGTTTTATTTTCCTAATCTGAAGTTGGTTTTTTAAGAACTTTTACTTCACATTGCAGGAGGTATCAAATTTATACTTACTTATATTGATTTTTACCTTCAAAATGAGGAGCAATGAATTACTTTGCAACCAAAGTAATTTGGTTTTGACTTCACAGAGATACTGATTTTAAACAGATTTGTAAAACCAAAACTACTTGAACATCTGGTCCGCATAGAGATTTCTGAGAATTTCACCAATCTACATCATCAAATATCTAAATACTTCTCCTCCTCTACATTCAGATTGGTGTAGTTGAGGCAAGAGTGTGATCCCAGTTCTCTCAGAGTTCTTTTTTACCTATCGGAAGAAAAAGGTTTACTGCCTGGATAATTCATGTATGGTTCTGTTTTAATTAATCAACAATTAAACACCCACCTCTAATAACGCCCAGATCTTTTAAAAGATCTTGACAATGCAAGTCATCCACCCGGATGTATGAAGCGTCTTCTATGTTCGCCACTGTAACAATGCCAAGATCCTCTTTTTGTGCTGGTGAGCTCTGTAAAGCTGACACACCTAAGAAGAGAATAGGCTCATCTCCATTAGATCTTACATACCTGCAATAAAACTGTTAGGAAAAATAGTTTTGTTGCAGAATCCTTCACCTTGGCAGCATTGTGAAAGCCAATTTAGCATTGGGCTCAGCAGGGATTTATTTTGATATTCATCAGTGAAAGGGTGATTTTTACAGAATACCCTTTTGAGAATAGAAAAAGAACTTTGAAGTCCTCTGCTGAAAAGACAGGTGAGCTGATCTTTGCTTCATGTTCCACAGGTGACAGTGTAATGGCTGTGTAAAGTTAAGCACTGTTTCAATAACAGAAACTAAAAGCAGTCAGAGCAGAAGCATTCATTACATGCACAGAAAAAGCAGACAGTGACTCTCCACTTTAGTCCTTTGTCTTGGAAGTTCAGCAGGGAATTGGAGAAGCTTTCCACCTGCCCCAACCTTGCATTAAGTATAATGGAATTGGGTCAGTTTGTTCACCGAAATGTTCTTCTAAAAGATACTAGCATAGATTCACCTTGGCTGTGTTTTCTTTCAATCAGTTACTGCAAATTGAGCAGTTGCAAGAGCCTCTCTATGGAGAGCTTGGGGGATGCACTTTTCCTGGTCGTGGCCAGCTGAAACTTCATGAGCAAAAGGTGGCCAGACTTTTAGCAGGCATAAAATGCAGGTATAGCTGCTGAAAGGGCAACCTATTTCCAGTATGTAGATAACCCACTCGCTTCTTTCCTATCTGGGTATCCAGATTTGCTTCCACGGAAGACTAGGTCAGCAGGGGAGATGGCTGCAGCCTGGTAATTTTCCACGTGCAGGACTCTGAGGAACCAGGACTCTCAGGGTACGTGCCAGTCAAGACACAGGCACTCTGACCGAGTATGGGCCTGTGTGGATGGACCAGGAGAAAAGACTTCTTTAATAAACAAGTGAAAAAGGTTACTTCTTATTGCCTGCTCATCTGGCTCTTGACACTGAACTGCAAGGCTCTAGTATTGTGAAGAAACAAAAAATTTACTGGAGGGTGAGTGGGCGTTACGCAGCAACTGCTTGGCACAAAGAAGCAGTTGGAATCAGGACTGAAAACTGGTGAAGAACACCAGCTTTTTCAAACATCATTAGAATTAAATGTTTCACCATTTACATTTTATGGAGTCATGTCACCTGAACATTTTTCGTTGGGTAGAAACCTCACACTATTTACAAACTCTGTGTCCTGGGGCACTGCTTTCTCCAGTAGAACAATAACTCCCTCTGGTGTTTGCCTGCTATTGTTACCGCCTCAGCCACAGCCCTGGGAAACCCTGCCAGAGGAAGGAAGCCCTGTCAGGTGATGCATGAACTATAAACATTCTTTCCTTAAGCGATGGCATTTTACACCTTGGGCAGAAAGGCCATTGCTTCCAGCGGGCGGGCCCCAGGGGCACTCAGGTCTGCAGGGAACATCACTGCATCGGGAAAAGTGGAATGCCGAACTCCGCTGCTGCCGAGGGCTCATGCTGCCAAAGACTCATTTACATGCTCCCTGCATTTATTTAATTACATGAACAGTAGGCTTATTGCAATGTGTCTGGATGCTTTATTTGATGAATGCTGGAACTTACCAATCCAGTCCCGAGAGGGTTGGGATACACACAGGGATATGTCAAATGGCTGGATGACAGTTCAGAGTTAATGAATTGCTGTGCTCAGCTCTTGGGACAGACAATGTGGAGCTGTCATTCAGCTGCAAACATATTTACAGGAATGCTGTCACAGCTTTGAGGCTCAAATCTGACCTACAAGTAAGTTACAAGCTACATCTGCAGGCAGAGGAAGAAAAATGAGATGCAAGAGAATTAAGCTCCTGCCCTTTGGGCTAGACCGTATTGATCTATTGCCATAATAATGCTGATTGTAAATTTCCTTAATTTAAAATTTATGAGAAAATCTAAACTTTTAGTATTACATATATATTGCACAATAATTTTTAAGTACACACTCAAAAAATTTTTTTTCAGATTTCAGCTGCAATCAGATGATGAAAACAAATTTCAAGACAAGATGAATGACACTAAATGTTTGAGTTATGCATTTTGCCAAAGAGAAGAGGCTATTTTGATGGGCTGTTTAATAGAAATTTCTTCCTGCGATCATTCAACTGGATGCTCACTCCAAATAGCCCAGAGGCTTTTTATATTTGACCTAAATGTCTGGATTTTTTCTCTTTTCTTCAGCACATCACAGAACAGAAATCTGTAAGCTGATTATTGTTGCTTAATTCACTTCTGAATGCAAACATCTTTGCATATTTCAGACACTGCTATATAGAGCTGAAATCAGAAAAGCTAAAAGAGCTTCAGAGCTCAATCTAAATCCCAACTGTCTGGCTCCCTGGCCAATGCCTTCTATTATACAAAGTGTGTAACCATCCTACACCTTTGATGTAAAACAATTCTCTTTTAATGTGCTATAATCTCTTATTCCCTTTGTCTCTCAAATAATAATCCTCTTGCTCATGGTAATCCTCAAAATCACATATGCTCTTTAAAGCTTTTCTTTTGGAAAGTATTCACACCCATTTTTCTGGGCACTGGCAACTAAATATTACAGAAAACCTGGTTCTTCTGACTTTGACCAAGACAATCTGAATTTTTTGTGTTCCACATTTACTGCTTGGCTGCAACTGGGTCAACAAAATGAGTAAACAGTTTCTAGTTGTCCAACAGAACCACAGTGTGCAGACTGCTTGTTTGGCCAAGGCAGAGGCACAAGATGTTTGGGAGAGTTAACAGGAAACAAGTAAAATGACATTTTTATTTGGGTTATAAAACAGAAAATGAAGTTTAGTTTTCTAGAATGATTTAAGAACATGCTATCCCGGACTATTAAAACAAGCTAGTAGAAGAAAAATTCTCACCTCCTCAGTGGTAATAATCAAGTCCCCTAGCACTGCTCCTGGACACTTACAAACATGCTACTGGCACTCAAAGTTTCATTACTTTAAGGTTAAATTTTTTTAGATATTGCCACCTTAAATCTGAGGTAGATGTTGAGACTAGAATTACTTAATCAGATCGGCATGTTGATTTAAATGATCTAGTCATGAAAAAAGGTGATTAGAATGGAAGATTCATCAGGTCAGATGTAAGATCCTAAATAAAATAAACTGCATTAATTGCAGGACATGATGAATATGAGCCTACAAGTTCAAAGAGAGAGATCTTTTTTTAAAAGGTCTTAGAAGCTACCTTTTAGTATTTGTTGGTAAATGTGTAGCAAGCCAGGAGGAGTACTGAAGCACAGCTTCCAGTGATACAACAGCACAACCTGATGATCAGACCTCCTCTCTTGTCTGTCCAAGCACAGCCAGTTTGCCTCACTCACTCCCCAAAAGACCAAGCACAGAAATTTCTCCAGGTCCGCTTTTCACAGAGAGTAGGGTCTGCTGTTCTGTCAGCAGGACAGATCCCGGTTCTGCTCCTGATATCTAGGGGTGTTTTACTTTTTTGCCCTTGTTGGAAGGTGCTTCCTCCCCTCCGTGGGCATGGGAATTACCTGTCCATAACCCCTCTGCACTGATCCTACACAGACATATTATCCCCCCTCTCCTGAGCCATCAGAGCTGGCAGAGAGAGGGATCAGTCCTGGGCTCTGGGTCAGCTGCTGACTCACAGCAGCTGCCCGGGGATGATGGATACATAGACCGCAGCTGAAGAGCACAGCTCTGGCGTCACGAGTTTCACTATGCTTGTTATCTAATCTTGCCACTCCAAGAGCTTAATCTTGCTCCTGAAGTTCTGTGAAACTCTTATTCTTGCACAAAATCAAGGTAATTTTGCACTTCCTTCCTACAGATTATAACCTACACCTCACGAGTAACAAACCAGAACACAAACTTCCCAGTTTCAAGAGTTTGAGGAAAGGGATCTTGATGGTTTCTCAACCCAAGCAGCTTTGAACTTTTGATGTTCAGGGATGCTTCAAGACCTGCAGGTTCCTCTTTGCAATGAACTGTGGTAGCTCAAAGAATGTCACCCATGCTTAACAAGAACAATAAATAGTACCAATAAACACTCCAAGCTGAAGTGGGCTGCATGTGGCAGTACTATTTCTAAAAGAAAGGCAGGAAATTAGGCTCTCTTATGCCATTTCAAATGTTTACAGTAAATCAGCAAAATTAATGGTTGTAGCAGATAGAAACTCTGCTCTGACAGAGAAATTCACTGTACTCCAAGCAAACTAGCCAAATATTAATTTCCTTACAGCTGTTTTTGCCATTTATTTCCTTGATTTCCCAAAACGATGTCAGCTGAATTTTCTCATGAGTGCAAACATTTGTGTTGCAAAAAATAAGAAACTCAAGAATTTAATCCATTTTAGGAAATAAAGTTAACTTATCAACTATAAGTGCTAATCTTCCCATCTCATATGAAATTCAGAAACTTCAGATAGATATAAAACACTTAGGTAACTTGACTATTTGCATGAAGATTTAGATTCTAAACATTGAAGGCAAACACTTGTCAAAAGGAATCAGGTTTAATTTGGTGAGCAGGAAAAAAGTGAGGTATAACACCAAGGTTACAAGCAAGATCCCTAGGAAGATGCTGAGCAAAATTTTTCATGCAGATGTACCAATGCATATAAAAAAAAGTAACCTCATCTCTTCTTCTCTCTCTAAGGAGGATCAAAAGTCCAGCTATCACAGGGAGCATCCTTGCTTTCTTTAGTCCTCATCGAGGTGATCACAAACAGCCCTAGTCTGCCAAAGCTTAAATAAGTGATCATTTTCCCAATCTTTGTTAGCAGTGTATTGGTTAGACAAGCATAACTATTAAATTTTGAAATCTGTCACTTTGTTCAGTTTCTGACTTGTAAAATACATGTGTTCACTCCTAAATCACTGCTTTAATGTTGATTGAAAAACAATTTAAAAAAATTTAATTTAAAAATTCTAGAAAGCTATATATTAAAAAAAAAAATTAAAAATCTTAATTGAAATGAGGTTAAATGAACAGATATTAAAATAGAGGCAAATTTAAAACCATGGCATATATGCTAACATTATGAGAAGAAGAAAACTTTAGTATTCAGATGGGAAGCTTAATGTGATCAGCACTCACAAGACTAGAATCAGAAGGTCTAGAGTAAAATTTAACCTCCAATTCCCTTTTTATTTCAGTTTTCTTCATCAGTGATACAGGGCCAATAATCCTTACTTTTCTCATTTGTGGATTGTTGCAAGGATGAAAAATACAATGTCAATGTTGAATACTATCATAATTAGTTTTATAAGTGGGAATGGAATCCTGAAGATATATTACAAAAGTAAAGAAATTGGGTATTTGAAGGCATAAATACACAACACTGAACACATTAGGAGATAGTCTGATGAGGAAAAGAAATGGATCTTTTTTTTTCTTCAGTGGCAATGAAGCAAAATTTCACAAATCACCACATGATTTTGTTTTTCCACATATCTCTGACTAAGGAGGTCCATTCTGAAAGAGTTTGTGGAACAAATTTTGGAAGTTAATACTATACAAGTGCAAGTATCTTTTGATGCATGTATGGGTAGAGTCTGAGATTTCCACTTTACAGAAGAGGGATTGCATAGACAAAGAACAGGATTATGTTAACTAGTAAAATTTTGTAGTTAAATGAATTCTAAAACAGTTAGTGATACATGAAAAAGGAAACTACCAAGTCCTTTTTAATTATATCTCTGTATTAAAAATAATTAACTCTTCCCACCTGGAGAATTCACAGAGAACACAAAAGGTATAATAGTAGAACTAACCACAGAAGAAAACAAAAATCTCCTTAAAATATTAAAATCAATGTCAGCAGAAATCATCAGTCATAGATTAAGATAACACATGACAAGCATAATTGGCTTATTATTTTTCCAGGCAGTCAGTAGAACAAGATGAATGACAAACCTTACAAGTTACAGCAATTTATCAGTTGCTTATAAAATAGTTTAGCCATATTGCCCTATAAAAGTGTATGTCTATATATCAGGCAAAGGTCTGACTCCCCTTTTTGAATCATAGACATCAGCTGTTTACCTGCTCTCTGCAGTGGATTTTTAGGATTCACTCCACTGACAAACACAGGAGTAAAATGCTTTGGAAACGTTATCCCTTCAACTTTTTCACTCCTAATCTCAGCAAAACTTCACAGCAGCAAGCACCTGCTTATCATTCAAAACAATGTTACTTAGTGGCCTCTGGAAGTTTCCTTTCAGTCAAAATTAATCCTTCATTTACATTTATGGCAGAAACACAGAAATTCCAACTCAACTCATGTTCTAGGTGTTTCTAAATCAATATGAAGGCTCAAACTCCCATGTGATTTTTCTTCTGATTTCATTTATTTAGGTTGCAGAAACAGGCACTGATGTAGTTATTCTTTCAAAAATAAACTCAAGGTTATCCTAAATTTCGTTCTTAAAAAAAACTTTAAGAGCAATTAAGAGAATCTGTAATACAGAATACAGCATGGATAACCAGCAGCAAGGTGTATGAACCTTATTATTTGCTATCATGGATGTGTCAATGCTTTTTGTGACCTGTGGATCCCTCTGTACATTTATGTAAGAGGATAAGACCAAAATGACGGAATTTTAAAAGTGAGTCTAAAACTATTAGATTTTGCATGTTGCCATGCTTAACTGCATGGTGCTACACCTTTCTGTCCTGATTAAAATGTGGAAGAATGTTAAAACTAACCAACAGGACTTCAAAACTGGAACACCATGATACCGTAAGTGCTTGTGTACCAGCCAGGATAGTTGATAAAAGATGGAAAGTGGCTTGGGGAGCACTACCACCAGCTCCCTCAGTACCCTTGGGTGATCCCAGCCCGCCCCATGGCCCTGTGTGTGTCTTAAGTGGTGCAGGAGATCACTGACCATTTCCCCTTGGATTATGGGGGCTTGACCCTGCTCCCTTTTCCAGTCTTCCAGCTCAGGGGCTAGGTACCTGGAGAATAACTGATTTTACAAAGATTGAGACAAAGGCGGCATTAGGTACCTTGGTCTTTTCCTCATACATAAGGATGTTTTCCTTTCCATTTCAAAGTAGCACTAAAACCTTCAGTTAAGATATGCAGGTCTGTCACTATGTCAAATCCTAAGCTTTTAACACCAAACACGATTAGTGATGTCAGATCTGTCAAAATTCAACAAATTCAGCAGATATTAGATGCAATAGCACTGACTCTGTTGTCGGCAGCTGGTTGGCTCTAGCAGGGCTTGCCACAGGACCGAGCCCCTCTGTGAGGGTTCTAAGCCTCCCTGTCTCCTTCTGCTCCCAGAAGCCCCTTGAGGGGACCTTATGGGCTTTTCATCTTCTCTAAAACACCCTGGGAGAGCTTGAGCACAGGACAAGCTTTCTTGATGATGGAGGGACAGTGAAGGGATTTAACAGGTGGCTGGTGGCTTGACTTTCTGTTTAATTGACCATCCTAATGCTGTTGAGATCAAATTATATTGTTTACAGTGTGTTATGAAACACTACTTTGGACAGGCTATTTTTCATTATTACTGAAATCAAGCAACTGAATGCAAAAGACAGCTGTGCAAGAAACATTTTGTAGCCATCAGTGTATTGCATTACACTATACCATCAAAAGGCACTCGGTGAATATCAGGGTGTGTAAGTTTTCATGCAAGTGAAAGTCTTCTGAAACTGCGTCTTTCCTGAATGAAGACATATTACAAGAAAAACAAAACCAAAAAAATTGAATTTCAGTTTTGAAAGAATTTCTTGTACAGTTGCTACATGCTTAACTCTCTATGGATC
The DNA here is from genome assembly GCA_013390105.1 of Tichodroma muraria. Taxonomy (NCBI): domain Eukaryota; kingdom Metazoa; phylum Chordata; class Aves; order Passeriformes; family Sittidae; genus Tichodroma; species Tichodroma muraria. The sequence continues at coordinate 11,955 of WAAG01044243.1, forward strand.
AAGCTTTGAAATCATAAAACTAAATATATATATATGAAAGACCTATGAAAGCTTTTCATGGCAGAAATTGATAATTTCAACTTTGATACATCAGGCCCTTAGAGGATTTGAAAGAAGCAGCTGCACAGAACAATTAGGCAGCTGGAGATCAACCTTCTGCAGCAATATAAAGCTCCAGTTTCTGAGCCTGCAGGGATATGTGATATCAGATTTTAAGCAGTGACGTCTTAACATGCAGAAGAGCTGTCACTGCTGTTTTCAGTTTCAAGAAGAAAATTATTTCTGGGGCTAGAGCCAAATTTAAAGAGGAAACATTTTGGGAGGGTATTAAAGCTAAAGCTGGAAGCTCTTTGAAATGGCAAACATGTTTGAAACAGCAAAGTTTAAGCCTTTCTTTTAAACATTACTTATTACTACTTCTACCTTTCTCAAAATACTTGATTTTTAACCTTGTTTACACTGTGTTCTAGTGAATTTGTGTGTAATAAGGCTTGCAACTTAAAGCAAAAATGGTAGCAGCTTATGGGATCAACTTTATTCCAGACTTTTTCAGTCTCTGCATTTTTTTAAAGAATAGCTTTTTTATATTTGAAATTTTATTAGGATGATTGGTTAAACCTGTAGACCATTAAATACTGCACAGAGAGCATACAAAAGTTCTCTACACATACCAACACTGGATACTGGAAAAACTGGGGGAACTCTCCGAGAGCTAGTCAGGTACTATAGGATTCCCAACAGTGCATAGCTGCATTTGCATTCCACTAAACAAACTCCATATGATAGTGGATATGACTTAGAGTCTCATTATTAACACAAATTATTACAAAATCCAAACATTGGAGATCCCAGAGAAAAGCACAAACGGACACGCATAAGCTACAATTTAAACCAAATTGAAGTTGGGGAGAAATCAGAGAACAGAAGATTAGTTATGAAGTCTATATTATATATTTTTCTCTATAATCAATATAGCTATCTATTTGCACATAATACATAAGTTTTCCTTGAGGATGCTCTCAATATATGCCCTGTACTCAAACTGTAATAAAACCTACAGCCCTTACGAGCCTTAACTCAGCCCAGTTGGCTATTTCTTCACAAAATGGCTACTAATTCAGTAGAGTTTGGGTGTAGGAGGTGATTGATCACCTCCTGCATGCAAAGGAGAGCTCCCTGTGACTTCAGTTCTACCTCAGCAACTAACCAACCAAATAAGCATCTCCAGAGACCTGTGAAACAGGTTTAAAGCAGGCAGTCATGCTCCTGCCCGTGGCAGGGGGCTGGAACTAGGTGATCTTTAAAGGTCCCTTCCAACCCAATCTCTGATTCCTTGTCACTCTGATACCTGCAGGAAATTGCTTGTTTAGCACCACACAGGAGCTTTCTATCTGTCCTGGTTTGGCCTTGATTGGCCAATTTTTTAATACTGACACATGATTAAACCAATGAAAAGAGTGGATACGCCTTTATGAATACACATTTTAAGAGGAAGACCCCGGGAATCTTTCTGGTTTGGGTTTGCAAGAGGTAGCAGGGTGTGGTGCTGGCTGGGCCCCGCTCTGCCGTGGCCCCTACGGCCTGGCCAGGCCCCAGTGCAGCTGGGCGAGGGGCGGGAGGCCGGGCCCCGGCCATGGCTGGGCCAGGCCGTGGCTGCTGACATCTTGCCAACGTAAAACCCTGCCCTGCCACTGGACGGGGCCGAGCTGTGGTCCACCAGGCCCTGAGAGCGGCGAGAGGCCGGGCCAGGCCTGCTCCGCCGCAGTTCAGTGGGGGGCCGGGCCGGGTGCCGGCGACTGCCGGGCAGGGAGAGGGGAAGCCATTGGCCTGTGGTGTGTTGCAGCTGAGCCCAGCCTGGCTGATGAGATCTGATCTGTTCCAGCACAGCTGCTGAGGAAACCTCCCAGTGTAGCCGCAAAGGGGCCAAGAGGCTGTCCCAGAGCCGTGGGAGATCGTGTGGCTGAGACCACGGGGTGGCTCTGCGGACCGGGGGAAGATATTAACTCTTTCAGTGCACAGATGAAACCTGTAAGGCCTCAAATTCTCTCTTGAATGAGAAAAATAAGAGAAGTAAAGACCCGACATGAAGGTACTAAGGTCAGTCAAGAAGGAGTAATGTCCCAGATGGAAGATGAGGAGATGCCTTATATTTTCAGGCTGAAATTCTCTTGTAAGCTATGGTGATGGACTAAATATTCCCTTTAAACCATGGAGAAGTGTGGGGGAGACGGAGAGTTCAAGTTGTAGACCTGAGCAAAGGAATTCAATGTTGAAATGACTGTGATCCCATGAGGAATTTGAACAGAGAGAAATGAGTGATGAAGACCTCTTTTGCCCCAAGAGAAGATGAAGAGAACCTTTGCTTTTGAACAGTCCATTCTTAAGAAAACCCATATGTTGTCATGGCCCAGAAGCACAGCTGTGAAAAGGCTGTGAAAGTGGGAGGAAATGTCACGAGTGCCGATTTTCTGGGCGGCTGTTGGTGGAGAATTTTTCCATAGAAGCGAGAAATGTTCCTCTCCCTAAGTGAAGTGAAGAAAGACTGTTCTAGAAGTAAAAACTGACTGAGAATTCTGGGTATTATTTCTGTATGTTGTCAGTGGGAAAGAAAGGAGGTGTGAGGGAAGGGAGGAGCGATGTTCTAATGGTTTTATTCTGATTTTTATTATTCTTCTTTTAGTTCTGTTAATAAATTTTCTTCATATCTTTTAAAGTTTAAGCTTGCTTTGCTCTTGGTTGGGAAATTTCAAATTGGCGAACCAAAACCACTACACTGTCAAATGCAAGGAACAATCCAGCTCCACACGGCAGCTTTTGTCTGCCTTCCTGAGCAATTTTCACTCACAGCTTCTTCATCAAAATGTTCTCTGGTCTTATTAATTTCTATCCTATCTTGTTGAGTCACTTTGAATTTCCTGTATTTTAAAAAATGACTACTTCAGGTAAAAGTCTAGTAAAATTTATCTTTTCAAGTTTAAAAGCTCTTCAGGGGCTTTTTGGGAAACTCACTATAAGGAATAGGACGAAAACATTCTACCCCAAAACATAACAGACTTGAGGTTCTCGCCCAGCTGGTCCCAGCTGAATCTCCCTGTAATCATGGTGGGTTCTCTTAGAGATCACAGTTTAACACTCTTCCTGTGTAAAAGTGTAAAGCTGTGGCTTGCCGCTTAAGTCTTCTTGCCTTGTCTGTCGCTACTGTCCAAACTTTTAGTTCCAGGCTTACAAAAATGTCATTCTGTCTCCTTGTCTATCTCAAGGGTCAACAAGCAATTTATAGGTATCCTATGGGGTGACTACTTTGTCTTCCTGATATTTGCTCTTGCAGCTCCCCAAGAGAGTTTGCTTAGGCAAACATTTGGCCCTGGAGTTAAATATCTGTTTCCCAATATTTTTTTAAAAAACAAAGTACATCACCATGGTCTGGTACTTGAGAGCTGTTTTTTTTTCCCCTCAGCAAGTGAGAAAGCTTTATTTTTTTTTTTTTTGGGAAGAAAAATATCTTGTTGAACATGTCATGCATTATCTTCCTTTTTTAAAGATGACTATGAAAGACAGCAAGTGCTTATGTTCTGCTGTAGTCTCTTTACTAGGAAACAATGCTTGCTACAGTCAGGACTTTAAGGGAATCAGGCATGCATACATTAAGTGAAGATCTCTGGAAGAAATTATTAGCTACTTGCTTTAGGTGATTCCTTTTGTTCCAGCATGATCATATATGCATAAGTAAAACTATCTGTTCTCAGGCCTCACAAAAGTGATCTCTCTCTCTGTGAATTTGAAAGGCCAGAGAGCTGCAGCCTTGCTTAGTAGGGCTTATTGCTGATGGTAATGGAAAACAATTGGGTCAGAGAAGGAAGCAGCCACATCTTATTTTCATCACTGGTCTGCTGGAAAGCGAAAGCTGTGACCCACATTTGCAGTTACTTCCAAGAAAGTTCTCATTTACCCATTTCCAGTTTGAGATGATCTTTGTCAAAAGCACAAGCAGGTATCCTTCATGGATTCATACTGCAACTTTCTGCCTGGGACCAATTTGTGTACTAAATTAGGGGTGGAAGTAATGCAAGTTGTTGATGTAAGGAATGTAGACAGGAAAATCCGTTTAGAAATCTTTCAAGATTGAATGAAGTGGACAAATTAAAAATTCACAAAACTGAGGCACAACAACAGCTTTCAAGAGAATAAGCATTGTTAATAACAAATTTGCAAACCTCTGCTCTAGAAGGCACATTTCAAGTAGAGCACCTGTTGAAGTATTTTAATAGCCTTCCAAATCATCAATGTCATTTCACATTCCTTGTTTCTAGGATCAGATGTCAGTCTCCTTGGAAGCAGGAGGTGCAGTGGATAACATCCGCTGTTTCACTTTCAACAGTGCTGGCTCATTGTGACTTTCCAAGCATTCCACTATTTCTGTTTTTCTAAACATTGCGAGAACAGTTTTCATTTTTGCACGAGGGGGGTGATGGTATCAAGGCAGTTGCACAACTTGCAGAAAAGTGAAGGACAAAGGGCATCCTAGCGCAGCTCGTGCTGTGCTGCAGTTCACACTCACCTGAACTTCACTCCTTCGAGCTGTCTGTCCTCAGCACTGTCTATAGCTGTGAAACCAGGAGCTGTGCCTTGGCTGCTGAGAGCTCCAGCACGGCACGGTCACATGCCAGCCTGTCAGGCCGAGAGGAACTAGCACTGAGCACACCTGCATGATTTTGCTGTGATTTCACAGATATCCTCACCTGCTCAGCTTCAAAAGCCATGAGATTAATGGGCCTACTTCTGATATACAAAGAGGATTATCTGGGATATATTTATTTCAGGGCAAAATTCATTTTGCCTATAGAAACAGTTTTGCCTTCAGGGTGCAGTAAGATTGTTTAACATTTCAGTTGGGGTACATTAAAAGAAAAAAGGGATTAGCTCATAACTTTTTGGATATCAGAACTACACTTAATTCAAACTACTGCTGTTATTATCAACCTAATTCTTGTAAAAGGAACTGTATTTATTTCAAACCTAGTTAACAGTTTTGTATATTGTGCTGGACCAGATCCTTATGACCAATTCTGACCCATTAGTAAGAGGAGGGTTCCCTAAAAGCATCAAATGAGATAAATCAACATGTGCAAATGCAGTTATTAAAAAACTTGACCCTGTGCCACACAGCTCATGCATCTGAATGAACCATAGACCTTGCTTTCGCCATAAACGTTACATTTTAAAATCTGTAAGTTGGAAGAACACAATATACTGTAATGGTACAGTATTTGTAACAATTTGTTCAAGAAGAGATTTTTGTAAAAGAACTATCATGAAATGGAACTGAGCCAGCCAGATTACTGGCAAAGCTTCCTGCTGAATATGATTAGATAAAGGGAGAATGGAGACTGGAGAAAATTGATCCTCTCAGCAGAATCTGCCATAATTATATGCAGGATGGGGAATTAGTTATTATTCTGCTGTTAAATTCCTCAAGTGGCCAGAAGAAACATTCTTGCATAATCTGCTTTTTCAATCTAGTCCATGTAAAAAAAAGATCACGTTAAGAAAAATGGAGATGTGGCTGACCAAGCTCTGTAAAGCTGGTAATTTTTTCCCCTGAAGGTTAGACAGTAGAAAGGGGTATTGGGATTGTCTTACCAGCACTTCTATAGCCAGCTAACTTTTGTTTAACATAAATTTTAATTTTAAGAAGTAAAATCACTGAATTTCACACGTGCAATGCAGAATAATTGCATTGCATTAATTGCATTGCCTCACCTCAAATGCTATTCTGGTAACACAACATCTTTGTAATGGTTCATTGCCAGCCTGACCTGGACTCTGCCTCCTCACACTGCTGTGACTCAAGTTCTCATGGTTTTACTAACACAACAGGACTTCAGTGATTGCGAACTTCTGTTTATGCAAGGAACACACAGCTTGGAGCTTTCTCATTGCTGCCTTCTGCAAGTGGAAATGGTGCTAATTAAATGAAATGAGAATTCAGAAAAGGTACAGAAGATTCATTAACACAACAGGGAATAGGATATATAGCTTAACAAGAAAGGGGGGGATTGCCCTTGATGCTACTGAGCGCAGTGAAACAGCAACAACGAAATGGTGGGATGTGGGCACTGCTGGCCCATGGGCCAACAGCTGAGCTTGGTGACAGAGGGACTGTGAGCCCAGCTACACAAGTGGAATCTATCTCAGTGCTTCCCCCTTCCAAAAATCAGAAACAGTTACATAATTATTCAAACTAGCAACATGAAACAGAATCAGAGGAAAAGGAAACAAAAGAAAGAAGCTGTGAAAAAGGACAGCTTGTCTGAAAGGTAATTATATACAATTAAAAAGAACTAGGAAAAAAAATCACTGATATTGTATGCTTACAGATTAGCAATGATCTTTCTTTAAATGCAGTCTGTGCTAGTTATGCCCATCTTCCATTTCAGAAGTTGCAAACATGATGGTTTCATAGTTCATGACTGGGTGGGTGATCTTAGCTGCTGTATTTCTACAAGCCACCATATCCAGTCTGCTGAGATGGATTCACTATAATTTTACAAATTAAAAAACAAAAAGGAAGAAAATAAAAAAAGGAGATTTGATTTCCTAGTAGGGACACAGAAAAATCTCTCAAGTTGCCAGAGCTGAAACACTGTCATTTCCACTTCGGCTTGTAACCCATTCCCTTTCTTCAGACAGAAATGACACTTGTCTGCTGCCCTGGAGTCCAACTGGAGTCTGCTGGAGCTGCCCTGTTTGTCCAACAACACATTGGACTAGGAACTGAAAGAGAGATCTTCCTTGAGCTAACCAGAAGGGTGCAACCAGGGGAAACCAAAAGAATCAAAATACAGGCAAAATTTAGAGGAAATGACTGTTACAGCCATGGGTGATTAATATGCATGTGCACAGTGGGACATGTTGCACACTAGTAATATTATGCAATAATGTTTTTAGCAGATATAAAATATGACTGTATAAATGATGGGCATCTGAATACTGTCTGACGAGTCTGTAGTCTGACTTCTGGAGGGGTGTTGTTGGCTGACAAACTAAAAGATATCTACATTTTTCATAGGCAGCAAAAGATGAAAGATAAAAATCCATGAGATTAGATTAATTATGGACACATCATTAGTTTTCTCTAAAATAGTATTAAAGAATGGTTGGAGAGCCATTATCTGTAAAAATGAGAATAAATGTCCTAGCAAAAACGGTGACTGACATGAGTGTCATGAGGTCATCAGATAGAGTTTACTAAACAGCAGTTTTTATTGAGGAAATGAGCCATGCCATTAGCTTCAGCCTGTCCCCAAAGAAATCTTCATTAACTAACCACTTCTGTGAAGCATGGCAAACAGCTCAGTCTTGATTATTGTGAGAAGTCATCAGGGACTGCACCAGAGAAATCAGTGTAAATACAACTCCAGGAGAAGACACGCCAGTTGCCTTCATCTTCAGCAAGAATCAAAATATTAATTCAACGGAGATAAATAGGAAATCTGCGGTGAGAGTAAAGATGAATCAAAGTGTATGAAATAAAAAGTCTTTCATAAAAACACATTTTAAGAAAACTGAAAACAATCAGCAAAGCTGCTAAAGTATAAGTGGAAAGCTGACTGGCAGATGACGTGCATCAGCAGCACATAAGGCATTAGCAGGCCTTGTTCTATAAAATTATTTAATGACATTACCACTTTTGCAATGTGAGCTTATTTTCATTTAATCTAATTTGAGAAATGCAACACTTTCCTTTTTCTTTGATGAAAAGCTGTCATTTGGTAACTTACTGCAATTTTAGGAAGATGTATGCTAATTTGGATTTTGCAAAATTTCTACAAACTGCCCCAGTAGAAAGATACCCACTTCTTCCTGATACTTTATCAAAAAGCAAACATGCACCAGTTTTATTTTATAAGTGAAATGTTTTTCATAACAATATGAACGAGCCAGATATTGCTGACAACTTGAATTAATAATTCCCCATGGCTTTTTTCTCTCTCCTAAG